>OX439484.1:196107905-196417247 GCA_949320155.1 Melangyna quadrimaculata | reverse complement strand
AAAGCGTCTAAAGAAATACAAACAGTTCCCCAAAGCCACAAACTAATACTAAGAAATAAAAAAAGACATCTTAATTTATTATAAATGTTGGCTTGTAGGTAGATACAGGTATGTACCTTTAAAACAAAAAAAAAAGTTAAATAAAATGAATTCACCATCCTCTCTCTATAAAACAAAAAATAATAATTGTCTACTTTCAACGTTCCAATGTTCTGCGTGGTGGAATTCACAAAGCACAAACTATGTACAAAAAAAAATATATTTTAAAAAAGCTAACTAAACTAAGTGGGCATGGCGGACAGACTTTATTACAACCAGTTGTTGTTACTTGTTAATGTAAGACGAGGCATTAAGACCTGAGTAATCAATATATTGACTGCTTATGCCGCTGGTGCTGACGTAGTTTTAGTTGCTCGAGCTGGATGTCTCAGAAATCAACATAAAGTGCCAAGCACAACGAAGAGAAAACTATCACGACCTTGAAAATATACACCCGTATGTACCAAAGCAAAGTTGAATAAATTTTTATATCTCTTTTTTGCTCAACCATCCAAGTTAGTGCTAGGTAGCGTTTCTGTTGGCGGCGCAAAATACTAACCTAAATGAACTTCAACACAACCGGCTGTACTAGAGCCTAGAGATTTAAGAATGTGCAGTGCAACCAAAAAATTCAGCAAAACTAGAAATTCACCTCTGGAATGTGCTTACAAAGGCTCTTAACACGATTGGCAACATTCCATCAACATGACGGAATTTGAAACGAACTTGATTTCTTTGGAAGTTTGCAAGTCGGTTCAATAGATCACCACTATTTGATTCGTCATTAAAAAGTGGTAATGTGGAAGAATGGAAACAAAAATCGTGTTTTTGCCCCAAATGCATCGATCGTCAGAAATGTCTAAATATAGATGGAAGTTCCTCAAGTACGTTTGTATTTTTTAACTTAATTCAGCAAGCGGAAATGATACTTAAAACAACTTTTCCATCGAAGGAAATTTATATTTATTGTGAGAAGAAGTGCGTTTGGATTTGCCGATGGATTGTCGAATGAATGACATGGGGCATCCAATTGTGTCTTAAGCACACGAGAGTGCATATGCACTGTATGTTTGTATATTTAAGACTTTATCTGTTGGTGCGGGTTCAAGTCCCGTAGCATGTCGTGGCGAACACATTGTGAATTCTTATGTGGCACGAGATAGAAAAGAGATGCCAAGTGTCGAGGGGATAAATTACCATATTTATGGTACTTGGAGTAACATTTGTTTCAACCACTTTACGCTTTTCACAATTGAAGTGGCAGAAAGAAAATAAAAAAAAAAATTTTATTCTATCTTTTACTCATTAGTCATTATACAATGGATTTTCATTGTTAAAATTAAAAATACGAGGTCTGCAAGGCAAATAGGGTTAAGAAGAAAATACTTAATTGTATGAATGTGTATTGTTAATTATAAACATTTTGAAGTGGGATAATAACATTATCTACGTTTTAGACATGCTCTTGAAAAATTAAAGGTGTTTATGGTCACTGAAAAAATAAATAATGCAGATTACAAAATATATATTTAATTTTTCATCTACACATTTAATACTTAGTTTATACAATAATGCAAAATCAATAATAAAAGGAAACATAAATATTTATCGCGTTGAAAGGTTTACCAACAAAATAAGTGTTGTTTTAGATATGTTTGGGTTACATAATTAAAAAAAAAAAAAAATTATGTTATGCCAAAATAAGTAATTGCGTTTAGTTTTATCATCACCCCTATTGCGATGTTCAAATATTGATAGTTGATAAATATTGAAATTCGATACTATGCATAAATGAAATAAATTAAGACCTCGAAAAAATAAATATATATGACTGAAAATGAACAGACTGGTGATTAATGTTAGAAAAAAGAAATGTATGTTATTCAGATGTTATCCTGTAAGTTTATTTTTAAATGTAATTATATCTATAAATAACGAACAAATATAACAAGTAAAACAAATAAAATATCTTGGTGTTACACAAACAACTTAACTTTAATGAACATTAAATTATATTTGTAAGAAAATTTCAAAAAACTCTGAACTGGCTCAATATCAATCAAAGATTATATATATATTATATATATATATATATATATATATATATATATATATATATATATTATATATATATATATATATATATATATATTATATATATATATATATATATATATATATATATATACATATTTATATATATATATATATATATATATTATTATATTATTATATACATATGTATATATGCTTACAATGACATTTATACATTATATAAAATTAAAAACAATATGTTCCCTAAGTACCTAAGTGAATATGCAACAACAAATGGAAATGCTATTTATTCTCTGCGAAATAGTGAAGATCTGGTAATTCAACGAATGAGAACATCAAAAGGTCAAAGATCAATGTTCTACAATAGGCGTGTACCACAAACTGAGCGCTGATTGAGCGCTCAATGTCAGATTAACGGAAGCAGAATCATTTGGTGGGACAACATTCTCCGCTCTCTTTAAAAAAAACATGTGTTATTATTCTCATACAAGTTTGGAAATAAGATTTATACTTTTCTTTAAATATTTAATTGTTAAAGCAAAAAACTTATTGAAATTAATGAAAATGATTATACCTTATTTAATGAGTTTGAGTTTTCACCAACATTCCGTCTTTATTTTGTATTTATGTACCACTTTCTTAATTGCACACCCTCAAAAAATTATAACTTGGTTGTCAAACAAACAGCTGTTTTAAACGAGAAAAAAAAAATTGAATAGTGAATCCAAAAATTTTTTGGATCAGAAATCTCCGCCAAAAATCTCAGTGCTCAGTTGAGATTTTTTGTCTCACTTAATCACATGGTGTGATTACAAATCTTAATTGTTCTCAATTTTTTCCTGTGTTATGGAACCTTGAATAACCTTGCTAACAATTGCATTCACAAATTTAAACACACCTGCATCAGTTTTAAAGAAAATATCACTTTTTTGTCCACCTAAGTACTCAACATTTTTACATGACCCTAATTCAATGGATTGTAGTGAAAAAAATGTACTACGAAATTTTGGCAAGTTACCTTAAAAGTTGGCGTGTTCGATTTTCATTTCAAAATGGTATAACATTTTTGAGAATAGTCCATAAATAACGGAAACAAAAATGTTTTTCTCAAGTAACCCGGTAACAATTTGCACGAATAGGTAAGTAACAATTTGCACGAATGGCATGTAGAAAATCGGAAGCTAAATCGCAGTATCGATTCAAAGTTAATATGTGGACCGGAATTCTGAATGGTAAAATTATTGGACCATTCGAGCTACCAGAGAACTTGAACGGCGAGGTGTATTAAGAATTTCTACAATACCATTTACCAAATTTATTGGAAGATGTATCATTCTGCATTTGTGGAAAATATGTGGTTTCAACAAGACGGCTGCCCAGCGCATTATGCTCGTCCCGTGAGACAATTCCTTAATGAAGAAATGAAGAATACCCAGGAAGGTGGATAGGGCGGTCTGGTGCAATTTCGTGGACAGCCCGTTCACCTTACTTAAACCCTCTAGATTTCTTTCTTTGGGGGGGCAAAAGAAAAAGTCTACTCAAAACCAGTCCAAAACTTAGCCGTGTAGTGCCAAAAAATCACGGAGGCTGTTGCAGACATCAACGCAAACAGATTCTTCCATCTTATAAACCGATCTTTTTCAAGAGGATGTAGGTCTTACATTGCCGTTGGATGCAAACAATTTGAACATTTGTTATAGCTAATCATCATTCATATACATTATTTCTGTTGTCAAACTCCTTTTTTCTCATTTATAAAATAGTCAAATCCACTAAAATAGGTATCACTGAATAGGAATTTACACATACTCATGACATTGCACTTTATGTTATAGCACACTATTTTCTATAAATTTTGTTAATTTCAAATAATTCAATAAATGAAAAATCTGAAACAAAGAATACCTCACTTTTAACCCATTGAATAAGTGAAAGAGAAAAATATGTATTACTTCTGTAATACACCTTGAGTGAGTGGGAGAGAAACATTCTTTAGTTACACCATGCATGAATGAAAGAAACATATTTATAACTTTTGCAATGTATAATCCTCTTTTTTCGCTTGCACATTGAGTGAGTGGTGGAAAAACATATTTTTTACCTACCTCTTTTTGTTTGTAATCTTTTTTCTCATTATAAAAAGCTGAATGCATTTATTAGGTATCACTAGATTGCATGAATGAAAGAAACATATTTATTAATTCTTTAATTTAAAATCTTAGAAGAAGAAATAGAGGAACGAGCATATCAAGGAAAAAGTGAGGCTTTTTTTCAAAATAATGTGAGTTACACAAACACAAATGCATTCACACAGGGTCGGAATGCAGTAAAATAGCTAAATGCTGGGGCCTCCAAAAGAATTTTTAGCTGTGTTTTTGAGAGATGTATTTTTAAGATTTAAGTTAAATACTAAACAAACTTATTAAACTAAATAAAAAAGTTAAATAAATGTAAATATAGTGAATACATGCAATACTTCATTGAAAAAAAAAAAATATATAACATTATGCGGTGCTGCGTTAAATCCTGTAAACTCATCATGTGGAATATGAGACACAATCATCCCGTGAGATGCAACAATTGTAAACTCCGTATTATAGGTGTTTTTACACGTTTTAACGCATATTTTTTTAAATTAAGTATTGCAAATATTAACTATGCTAAGTTTTATTTCACTTTTTTATTTAGTGTTTTCACTGTTTTAAGCCCTATTTCTCATTTTAAATTCATTAAATCATGAGTTATTGTCAGCAAAGAGGAAACAGAAAATAGTATTTTTTATAAAAAGAACGACATTATGTTTTGACAATTACAATGTCCACAAAAGTAAATATACACCAAAAACTAGTGTACTCATGAGTCCAGTGTATAATAATAAATAATAATTTTTAATTTTCAATTTCTGAAAAGTCAAAAAAAAAGCTGCCAGAATCTGAAATATGTTCATTTTTAATACATTTTTTGTGACTTTTTTTCATTAATGTGGTTATTGTGAACGCGCTCACTCATATCGGGATTTTCAATTATAAATTGTTTGAACTAGTCTAGTTTCATTTTAATGCCTTAAAAATGAGAGAAAAAGGTAGTATCATACGGGCTTTAACGTTTTGAAATCTCTAAACACTTTCCTCTAGCTCGGCAAAATGACAGTGGTGAGTTCATTTACTATAAAATGTTAACTATTGTTGTTGTGTCAAAAAAAAAACGTTTAAATGTCATTATGTGTGTTTTTTTGAGCTCCCTAATGTGAACATTGGGAACTGGTTCAAGAAAACAACCCTGACTTTCCAGTCACATTAAGGAATTTTGAATGTTGGCACAACTTGCTGTTATGTTTGCATAAAAAGTAATAAAGACGTGTTTCTGGACGCCATCTCAGAAAAGGATTTTAATACAATCAATTTAAGTAAATTTATCTATTATAATGCTATTTTGTATAAATTAATAGTGAAGTGGCTATTTCCCACAAAGAAATTATATTTTCTTCAAGGGGTGTGTTCATTAAAAATCGTTATCAACTAATGGTCTTTATGCTGTAAGAATGTCGTAATATAATTTCTAAGCGATTGGGGAGCATAATTTTTAATAAGAAATTGTATCTATATCACCGATAATGTATTTTGTTATTTTTTCATAAAATAATTTGTTGAACAGTTTTGTTTTCAAAATCTGCTCAAAACTACCGTACTCAACGAACATTTCCTTTGAAATCATTGGAAAGTTAAAGTTCACATTACAGTTGTTTTTAACTTGTTTTGTTGCTTTTGTGTGAAAAAATTTGGCCTAACTAGGAACTCAACAAAAAGAATTATCTTAAAACCGGGTTACTTCAGAAAAGCATTTTTGTTTCCGTTATTTATGGAATATTCTCAAAAATACTATACCATTTTGAAATGAGAATTGAACACGCCAACTTTTAATGTAACTTGCCAAAATTGAATTAGGGTCATGTAAAAATGTTGAGTACTTAATTGAGCAATAAAGTGATATTTTCTTTAAAACTGATGCAAGTGTATTTAAATTTTTGAATGCAAATGTTAGCAGGGTTATTCAAGGTTCCATAACACAAAAAAAAATTGAGAAAAGCTAATATTTGTAATCACAGCACTTAATAGACCCTCGCAGGGTAATCATTTCTTTGGTTTTTTTTTTCGAATGCCTGTAACTCACAAAATGCATGGCTACGATTTTTTTAATTATTTTTCCGATAACTGTCACTACCTACCCTATCATCCGCTTTCCTTTCGACGTTGACTTTTGGGACACCCTGTACCTACACTCCCTGTCACTTGTTTGAGGCCACTATTTTCATAAAAGTTTTTTCTCGATAAATACCTGTAAGCAATATTTTTCCCTGGAAATTTTTCATACGTGTGAGTAGGTATATATATTTTGCAATAAAAAAGGATAAAGTTAAAGAGTTAACTTGGAAAATTCATAGAAATTTCCCAAATTATGTGAATGGAGTGCAAAAAATGGATATAAAAAGTTGTGTCACTTGATTGAGGCCATTCCAAAAATTGCTTGGAAAAAGTTAACATCGCCGATTTTTTTCAAACAAAAGTTTAAAATATTTAATAAATGATAGAAAACGATATTTTATATTAAATTTCAAGTTAAAATGGGCTCTGGAAACACGTCGACAATAGCAGAAAGAGGATCAATAGATGCTTTAAAGGAACTGGGATTCTCAGACCGAGAAAAAGCTGGGAGACCGAACAGAAGTAAGACCATTGTCATTAACTATCTAGCAGACACTGAAAACTATGGAAAAAACACAAAAAGACGCACAGCTCAAGCAACAACAATCGGATAAAAGCGACTCATTCAGCGCCTAGCTTCAAATTACACACTATCAGAGCCTCAAATAAGGTCAGCCAGCATCTCGACGGTTTTAAGATAATTAAAACCAGTGGTACATCAAGAGTATGAAAATCAAAAAGAAACCGGTTCTACGGCAGCTACATAAGGAACTACGGATGAATTTCGCCAGGGAGCATGTTGACTGTAGAAACGCATGGAAAAAGGTTGTCTTTTCAGGTGAAAAAAGTTTAATCTCGACAAACCCGATGGTTACAACTTTTATTTTCACGATTAAAGAAAAGAAGAACTTATTTTGTCAAGACATCACAGTCGTACATCAGGTGTTATGGTGTGGGAAGCTATCACCTATTATAGAACATTTGAATTGGAATTTATAAGTACAACAATGAACGGAAATAGTTACAAATTTCTGCTCTAACGGGTATTTCCAAAGCCAACAAATATTCTGGAACCTCTACCTTGGATATTCCAACAAGACAACGCCCCTATCCATACTTCCTGGGTAGCTAGTAGCTGGATTCAGTTGGAAAACGTTGGACTTTTACCATGGCCACCCTATTCACCGGACTCAAACATCATCAAAAACGTTTCGGCCTGGCTATTTCGAAAAAGTTTCTGATGCTGGTAGACAGTTTGGAGATAAGGACGTCTTGGTCGAAGCTAACTGCGATGCCTGCAGCCAGATTCCACTGGATTATTCCAAAAAATGTATGATTTAATTCCAAGCCGTCTAATAGAGCTAATTTCAAAAAATGGCGGTCATACTCATTATTAATAAACAAAAACATTATACATTAATGTTCAAACACAAAATTTTATAGTTTTGTTCATTTTTATAAGATTTTTCAAGTGGCCTCAATCAAGTGACCCATTTTTGTATACCCATTTTTGCAGTCCATTCTTATAATTTGTGAAATTCCTATGGAATTTCCAAGTTACCCCCTTAAATATATACTTTTTTATTGCAAAATATATTTACCTACTCACACGTATCCAAAATTTCCAGGAAAAATATTTCCTCCAGGTATTTATCGAGAAAAAACTGCTGTGAAAATAGTGGCCTCAAACAAGTGACAGGGAGTGTATAACTATTATCACTATTTATTAAAAAAAAAAAAAAATATATTTTAATTATTTTATTTATTTTATTTTATTATATTATTTAAAACGATTGTTGACCTAAATTGCAGCTAGTAGCTTTTCCTCGCAAGCAGCAAAGAATTATCTTAACAAAACTAGCCTTATTTGCCACCAAGGTTCTAATATCCGTTTGGGAGGTTCAAATAGGAACAAAATACACACCGCTTTTTTAATTACACGTGTACTCTGTTTATACATGTAATCTGATTACACGTGTATGTTGATAACATGTGTATTTAAAAGTTATATTATATGTTAATAATTTTGTATTACACGTAACATGAAAACAAGAGTAATTAAACACACGTTTGAACCGAGATATTCATTACAACTGTACCTTCATTATTATACGCACCTATGTATGCATATAATGTATCAATGAGCGAAAAAGTTAATTAAAATAACTAGGTATATTTTATAAAAATTTACGATTTTTCATTAATTCTATTCAATAATGCACTAAAATTTCATACAAAACAATTGCGTCCGGATACTAAAACAAAAGCGTCCGGAAACTAAATTTTGTTGTCGGGATACTAGTGAAATTCTAACTTTTTTGAATTTTTTATTATATTAATTTTTACAATGTTATATTTGCAAATTATATGGACACTTTATTATGAAAAAATATCTACTCATTTTGACGGAGCAAAATCTCCATATCTCTCTTTCGTGAACGCGCCTAATGTGTGTTAATTGAAATGGCACGTCTTAAGTCAAATAAAATATTACAATTACAATAACAAAAGTACAATTTTTTGCTGTTCAATTAATTTGTTGTTCAGTGAGTCTGTTCCAAACAGTTGAGAACAGAATAGAGCAGGTTTTTCTGTGTTTCCTTTTTAGGTAGAACAACTTAGAAATGGTTTTCTGTTCTAACTTTTGACTTTTCTCACGAATCTGTTCTGATCCGACTTTTTCTTCACTGAACAATACTTATGTCAAAATTTAATATGTGCCGTGTCCGTGTGCAAATTGTATAAAAACCATTACACAAGATTAAATATGGACTATTCTACATAAAGATCAACACACACACGTCCTAATGCCACCAATAAGTCCAATCTGTATGTGAAAATATCGAATAAAATTTAATCGCATTTTAAATCTGATTCGCAGAAGGTCTAGGTTTAAAGAAAAAAATCCACATTAATATTTTGCATCTGGCAATGCTTTACACACAAGGCACTAAAAACTCCTTTTCTTGAATTTGAAAAACACGAACAACGAAACAACTGAACTCTTGTAAAAAAAAAAGGGAAGATCAAAATGAAGTGGAACGATGATGCAGACTAAATAAAAAAATAGAACAAAACAACAATACAGGGCGAGCTTGAGATGAAATGAAGCAACAGATCGATCTCTGTTCAACCGTGTACCTCTAGCTTGTTGCTTTCTGTTTCTTTTTATAAACTCCTCTACTCCACCAAAGCAAGTGGAATAGTGAAACAAAAAAAACAAATAAAAATAAAATTGTATTTTTGCCAACTATATTTTTTATCTGAACTCTTTTCCAAACCGAAAACAATTTTCCATATAAATAATCCATCAAATAAGACGTTTGTGTATTTTTAAATAATATGAAGTTTACCTTATCCAAACACTTGAGTTCTTCTATGGGATAAACAATTTTGTTGCATCTCGCACAGGTTTTATTCATTTTCCCGATTTTCTTTTTTTTTTCCAACGCGGGTTTTGTTATTTTATTCGACTCACTCGAATTTTAATTTAAATAATCTTTATTCAAATACCTACACCACTTCAGGCACACACAATCACTTTGAACTTTGGCAAATTCAAAACTTCAATTTCCAATTTGAAAAGGAGTGCTAGGGATTAGATTATAATATGTATTTTTTATTTGCATGAACAGTTCATCAAGGGCAGAAGAACAATAAATTAATAATATATTAAATGTGGATGAGGGGTGAAACCAACATTAAAACACGATTAAAAAGATCTCGAACAAATTAGGAGTAGAAAAATATTTTTTTATTCCAACAAATCAAAAGAAAATAATTGCGATCGTTGCGGAGAATTCACTTGCTGCATAACACAACGCAGCTTGACCGTTCGCGTACAAAGGTATGAATGAAAGAACAAAGAAAGGGAGAGGATGAAAATGGTAGACGGTTAACTGGAAGAACTGGAATTATGGGTAGTTGGAATTTTGTATTTCTCCAGTGTGGGCATTTTCTTTTGTTGTTTCAAATGTGGAGAGTTGAATTGAGACCTATTCACAATGGAATTTGTATTCATGTGATAAATAATTTTATTTATATTAAAATTGAATCCATTTTGTTTATTAGAACAAATGAGACAATTTCGTTGAAAATTGATCATATTCGATTCTAAACTATTTAATTTTGCATGAAAAATGAATCATTTTGAAATGCGGCAAATGTTGTAAGCTTTTTGTAATATATTCGCTGTGCAGGGCGATTCATTCACAATGACAAGAAAAACTGCAGTCGGGAATGTTCCGGGGCGCTTTCGCGTTGGTTTGGGAGAGTCTTTAAGTGCCTGTCCACATTGGATTTTTAATGCTTGGTGTTAACATGTTCGTTGTGTCCATACGATGAAGAGTAAATCCTCTCAGTTCAATCTACCCATCCCTATCTCCCACCCTTGAAATCTATCTATCTTTCACTCACACAATAAAAAATCTATCATGTTGAATCCGAGAACATTGTTTGAAAGTGGCGCATCGGTGCAATTTGGGTGGAATCTACCCATCTCTTTTTCACTCACATAAAATCTACCTGTCTCACAGGTTGCACCTAGCATTAAAAATCCAATGAGGGCAGGCACTAAGGCTTTCTCAAACCAACACGAAAGCGCAGCTTAACATTGTTTCAAGCACGGTTGCCACGTTGGTCATTTGTGACCAAATTTATTTTTTATTCATTTTTTTTACTCTTGATCATTTTGTTCTCCGTCTGGTCATTTTTTTTTTGAAGAAGAAATATAAAAAAAACTCGTCTTTTAATTTTCATATTCTCAAAATGAAGCGCAAGCTTTTTTCATGGCGTAATGTAAATGATTCATGTGTTAAATTGAACGCACTGCACTTCATTTATTGACAGATGGAAAGTTTGAAATATTTTTGTGTTTAAACGTTTATGCGTCTCCGTCTATTTCGCTTGTTAGTTCTTGTTTTAAACAAAACATAAAAAATGGATAGGTTATTAATAAGATACATATATTAATACATTTTTCTTGTAACATTAAAACAACATTATACTAAAGGTTTGTTTTCGTCGTTACCACACAGCTCAGTTGCTGCTGAAAGAAAGTTTTATGATTTAAGTTTAATTAAAACTAAGTTAAGCATTAAGAAACAAACTTCACTTTGACACCATAAATAATATTATGTTGTCCAAAGAGATTCACGATGAAAAACGTGTAAGCCATATAGCGTTTGGTGTGCAGAAACCTTTTTTTATGTGTGTACATTTTAGTAGATTTAATTTAACTAAACGCAATTTCGTTTTGATTGATTTAAAAAAATATTGTGATTTTAATATAAAATGCTGTGAAAAAATGTGATTTAGTGAATAAACCTTAAAGTAATATTGTGAATTATGTTGTACCTTTTTGTTTATTTATTTTAGTTAATTTCTAATTAATTATTTATGATAATAAATGAAAAACATGGCTAACTTTAATTTTTTTGTGTGCTAAGAAGTTTTCAGATTTATGAATTTTGTGTTTTGTATTGAACATAAGATGTTTTTGGTGAAAATTGTATTCTACAATTTAATGAGATAGAGTGAGAAAGTGGGATTTTATTATTTAGTGACGGTTGAGCGATTGGAAAGTTGGAAGCAAACAGAACTGCTTGGCTTGCTGATTCCCACACACACGATATAACCGAACATCGAACATTGGTTCGGGAGTTCGTGGATTTTGGACTGGCTGAAAATCCAAATCCATCTGAGTTTTCCCCTTCACGGGGAGTTTTGGTTCGGCTCCAGGCCGTTCGGCTCGTTGGTTCAGTTGTGTATGACCAGCCTTAGGGGAATAAAGCCTTAACTAAATAAAATAAATATCTATGCTGCAAACACTGTCCTCTTGCAAAACACCAAATGAAAATTGTGTATGGTGGCTTAATTTATCGGTCAGAACAATTTTCGTATGCGAACATTTTAATTTATTACTTTTGTACTTTTTGCAAAAAGTAGAGGTCTCGTCTATGTAGTTAAGACTTCCCTGCATAAATTGTTTTACCCGGGTTTAACTTAATTACAGTTCAAGACAATTTTCGCTCAATGAATACAGACCGATTTTAATTACAAATTGTTGGTTTTATATTTTTATAGGATAGTTAACTTGGTTGCTACACAAATATATTCAAATATTTTGAAATGATAAACTTAAAAAAATAGAATCAACGTCCGAAAATTCAACTAAAGCTATGTTTAACTTAGACCCAGGTCTAAAATGACTATGAATACGCCCCATAGACACTATTTATTTAGGTTCGCAATTTTCGATCATAATAATCATATTTTAAAAATCAACATATCGTACCTATAGTGCCAAATAACTTTAAAAAAAAAAACCCTTTTTTCAGATTTTTTATTAAATAATAAATTCTCCAAACAACTACTAATTTAATTTTTTCAAATTTCAAAATCAGTTAGATTTTAATATCACATCTGCGCAATACAAAGTTTTGGATTTTTATAATCATTATATCTCTCACCCCTGACATTTGCCATAAAATGTACTCTGTTCCATTGAAAATTTTCAACATACTAACATACTTGGAAGTTAATATATTTTGTCGACTTAATAGGGCGGACGAACCTGTATAGTGTCTCGGTGAAAAATCAAAATTTCATAAATTTACATCCGTTTCCTACAATTAAAATTGTAACCCTTAATTAAATATAATAATTCTCGACAGAAAATCCAATTTTAATCCAAAGTTTAATGAATAATTAACGTTCTCAAATAGAAAATGTAAAGTGAACATTTTCTCAACGAACAACCCCATTCTTAGGGTAAAAAAAATTAAAGAAAAATATTTTCTTGTTCAAATAATTTGTGTTATACTCAATAGAGAATTTAAATAAAATTTGTCCAAGAATTTAAAATCTTACGGTATTTTCTTTGAAATTCGATACAAAAAGAAATTATTTTGAATAAAGGTTTTCACAAGGAATTTGAATAGAGAGCTTTTATATAATTCCTTTGGTGGAATAAAATCTAAAAGGTGAAAACGCGGTGAATTTTCAGAAGCATACTTAAGTTCGGAAAAAAAAAGAAAACAAAAATACCTAATACAGCTTGCAATTTTGATATTCAATGAAATTTCTTCAGATCTTATGCGAAAATTCAAAGTGGTGTACGACATAAGCAAATAACCCAAAAAAAGTAGAATTTAGGGGATGAGAGTTCGTGAAAAATCGATATCAACTTTATTGCCGGTGTTGCACCCCTTGGAAGTATTTGCCATAAAAAGAACAGCGCATACTATAATAATATAAAAATACTTGACTTTTGACAGTCACCCCTCCGAGAATCCAAATGTAAATAATAATAAACACAAACCCCTTGAAAATGTTACGAAAACAAACAATAATTGAAACTATAACATTTCATTGAGAACAAGTGCAATATAAAATAATTACTGTCAAACATAAAACTATAACAACAACCATTTTAAAGCAGAATTAAATTGGTATAGTTGTTATTTAACTGTGATACGCTGCAAGTATATAAAGTTTAAACTCTTGTCTAAACTTTGCTACGTGTTGTACGTACAATTATATTGTTTCATTTTGTGCGTGTGTGTTTGATATAAATACAAAATAAATCCCTTTATACTAATCAGAAAAATTCTACAAAAGAAAAAGAAAACGGATGTAAAACAGTTCTTAAAGAGCATGCAAACATTACGGAAGAAAACAAGTCCATGCAAATGTGAGTAAGAAAATGATTGATAGCCAAAACACGTTTTGTTTATTTTATTACACTTCAAAGCCATGTAAAATGAAAACAAAACATACCACACATGAAGTCCTTAAACGATAAAAAAAAATCAATACAAATCACGAAACACTATACACACAAAAACAAAACAAAGAAACTCTATCGACTTCTAACGGTCTTAAGTTACAATCTTGCTAAGGAATCATGCTTAGGCACTTTGGTGGTAAGTCATTTTGTGTGGGTTAAAAAATAGGACTTAGTTGCTATTTCGATTTAAAAAAAACTTTTTAACTATTAAAAATAAGCACAATATTTTTTCTTTCCAATTTACGATTAATCTTGATTGGTCCTAACCCTAAGTAATAAAATAATTAAGATTCGAACTAAGCCTAAAATCGAGTTTGGATCATACAAACTTGAGCTTAGGCTAAATTCGACTCTATATTTATTTATTACTCAAGGGCATCAATGTCAACAAAAAATGGAAAAGTGGCTTAACTGCATTTAGACCTTCTTTTTGAAAAAAGTACAAAAGCGAGTAATAAATAACTATGCTTGCAAGAAACATATAAAAATTGTTTTGACGATAAATTTGATCACCATGCACAATTTCTAATAGTTTTTTGTGTCTTCAGAAATGATATTTACTTCTGAATTATTTCCTTTTTGCAAAAAGATGTTCTATGTAGTCAAGCCTTCAGAATTCACAAAAAAAGCAATTAGAATCCATTCACGTGACAGTTAAAAATTGCCTACTACGTTGAAGGTAAACCAAAGGTGTCATTCAAATGGTATGAGTTGGACTAAGGTATGTACATACATACATACGTTGAATTTTGAACATGCGAATATAATGAAAATGATGAAAATCTCGGTAATGCATTATAATAACATTATATATACACAAATAATTTGTTTGCGTATAGGCTCTACCAAACCAATACGGAAGCGGCGCGAAACATATCTGATCTGTGATACAAAGTGATACTAG
Organism: Melangyna quadrimaculata; assembly: GCA_949320155.1. Lineage (NCBI taxonomy): Eukaryota > Metazoa > Arthropoda > Insecta > Diptera > Syrphidae > Melangyna > Melangyna quadrimaculata. Next base: position 196,402,258 of record OX439484.1, on the reverse strand, counting down.
TTTTAATTTTTGTTGTTCCAATAGTGTTAAATATTAATTTATTTTAATTTGTTAATTTATTAAAATCAAAAACAATAGCAAACTAAATAATATAACAAATATTAATTTTTGCATAAAAAATAAATAAAAAAAAACCCTGAAGAAGCCGGAAAAAAACCCACGAAACGTAAGGTATACAAAGATGAATTAGTATTTTATTTGCATCCATTTTAATGATCATTTAAGCCCAAAAATCTACCAAATTTAAAGCCCGAATTATTATTGTTGTACAACATAGAAACTGCTCAGCTCCGACTTAAATTTTTCATCCAAGCACCTTCAGACAAAATTATTGTATTTTAAAAGATATATTATTTTATTTAAATTTTACAGTAAGAAAGCTTTCCAAAAAAAAAGTTTTGTAAAAAAGTGCGCAATTTCAGCGGTCGGATTCCACTTGGTATTGAATGAAAAAGTTTGACATGACAGAGGGTATAGGTGGGCTCACCTTTTACTACTATTTTCTTAGTTGTTTTGTTAATATAAGCCACTCCCTACTGTCTTGTCAAAGTTTTTCAATTTGAGTCTTTTAATGCGTGTTTATCCACATAATCGACAATATACAACCTTTGGACCGACTGACGTGGGTCAGTACAAATCTTGTACGTGAAAAAAAGTAAGGAACCGCGCTTGCTAATTAAAACCTGCACTGGAAAGTAGCTTTTTAGTATAAATATGTGGCTTTGGTAGCTGTTGTCTTCCGAACTCCAGTTACAGATCATGTCTTAAGTTCAATCCCTATGACTGATAAAGCTTTTCAAATAAAAATTAACATATTAAGACTCAACACCACACAAAGCAGTTTAATGATCAGGTTGCCACTCGTGAAATAGCTATAACTTTAGCCAAAAATCAACTTGGTGATAGAACACTTTATATAAGTTTTTGTTGTTCCATTAAAATCTTCAACACAAAGGTTGTTTCTTGTATTTTCTTGGATTTTAATTGTATTATATGTTTCTCAAAGTCTAAAGCATACACACAAAATTAACCGTATTCCTCCGAGAGTAATCACACCCCTACCATTTTTTACCTGTTTTTAAAATTGGTTTATTTCAATTCCTATTGTTGAGAGCGAAACGTAAGCGAGAAAGACTTAAGGCTTAACTACACAGGCCTACATTTGTACAGAAGTAGGAAAGTGAGAAATAAATATCTATTCTGAAGACACCTGCTTGCAGAAAAACAATGAAAAATTGTGCATGGTGGTTTAATTTATGTAACAGAACAATTTTCGTATGTTTTTTTGCAAGCATGTTTCTTTAGCGAGCATTTTAATTTCTCACTTTTGTGCAAAAGTAGGTCTATGTAGTAAAGGCTTTATTCGACTTGCATTTGTTGTCTTAGGTCCAAATCTCTGTGCTTAGAGGGATTGAAGCATATTAGTTTATTCAAATTTTGGACTTAGTGGATTTGAAAAGTTTGCTTCTCTCTATCATTTCACGTATATCTTTAAATAAATGTACGTGTCATCTCAGATAGTAGTTGCCCGTAGCGTAATAGTTAGTGCGTTCGATTGTCACGCTGTAGGTCTGGGTTCGCTTCCCAGCCTCGTCCACCTAAAAACAAAAAAAAATTAAAAAGTTTTTTTCATGCCTACTGCCTCTTGCGAGGAATTGACAAATCCTCCAAGAGTATCACTTGTCACGAATAAGTGCTTCTCGTCTAGCCGTTCGGATTCGGCATAAAATTGTAGGTCCCTTCCATTCCTGTCGACAGGCGCACACAGGAATGGTTGCGAGTTGTTAGTCACTAGGCCCTGGTTCTTCATGAGCCGTTGTGCCACCCGATTTATTATTTTTTTTTTTTATTTTAGTCATCTCAGATATTTGAGTGACACGATAATTACGGTGACCATATTTCTGAGAGCACAACCAGGGACAAAAAGTAAAAAGTTTAAAAACATAAAAAAAATATAATGTAGTCTTTTCAATTCATTTTTATTTTGATATATATCTACATACAAATTACAAGCCTAGTACGTTGCTGATGTGAAACGACAAATGCCATACCAAAGTAACATGACAAAATCATTAACGAAAAAGTTCGTCGTGAAGTCTCCACTCTTTTCTGAAAATTTGTCTTTTAGAATTTTGTCGTTCCCTTTTAAATAATTTTTAAATTCATGGCACATATTTTTCATTATTATAGAAAAAAAACCTTTCAGTGAGAGCATAAGCACCATTAAAACCTGGCAAACACAAGCTGAACTCGAAAATATTGGAAAGGCAATGTTTTATCTGAGAAATGCGTAAATTTTATCAATCAACTGAGAGTCATTAATTCTTGTGTCGCTTCGCTTTTGGTTCACAAAAACCAAACATGCTCCTATTTCTGGCCAGGAAGAATTACCCAACTAAAACTTTCCAGTCCTTTAAGTGATCTATCCCACTGATTTAAATATTTGTAGCAAGTGTTATGAAATTGAAAGACATTTTCTTTAAATTTCTTTTGGTTTATTGAAAACGATTCACAAAACCACCCTTGTATAATATTATTAGGGGTTGAAAATGTTTTAAGCTTATTCCTTACAAAGCAACGAAAAAAAAAGTCGTAGGTTTATTTATTACGGACTGATAGTAAAAAATTGTTAATTTTGAACGGATTTTAATCACACAAAACAGTCCAATACCAAAGCCGGGTTGTCGTTCTTACACAAGAATTACTTGTTAGTCGTTAACGTTAGAGTTGAATGGATTTGTAACATTGCACTGTCATAATACATACATAATATGTTAAGGCTCTCCCAAACCAATGCGGAACATTCGTTGCGGCGAAAAAACATTCGCATGTCAAAATTTATTTACATGGTGATATATGAGAGTGCCCACACCAACGCGGAAGAGAAACATATGAAATAATTTTGAGTGACGAATGTTTTTTCGCCGCAACGAATGTTTCGCATTGGTTTGGGAGAGCCTTTAAGCTGGTATATCAAAAATTTTGTTTTATAAAATATAAAAATATTAAATAAAACAAATCAGAAAAAACGGGACAAATAAAGAAACCCGGAATGCTTGTACGTCCCGGGTTACTTCAATAAAAAACCGAGACAGGCTATTGAAATACGGGACAGTCCCGTAACGATTCTTCTTCTCCATTTGACCGGCGATTGTCATGATCTCGAGGGGGACCCCATAACTCTCCCACTCAACTGCTTAACCTACGGTTCCACTCGTGGGGTTCGACGGGTTGACCTCAGAAATCGTCGACAGGCCTCCCAGTTTTGGATTGTTCCATGTCTGAGGCCAACTAAATGCAGGTGTCGATGCATTTGTTTCATCTAGGAGTTTTTGCGCCTGCCTTTCTTCCGCGATAGTGTTGGAACGTCTTGTGCTATTGCCTTTTGAACCGGGTTCTCATGGTATCTTCTTTGTACATGACAGTACCAACTAAGTTGGTCATGCTGTATTTTGTCCAAGATGGTATTTTTGACGTGTAGGCCTCCTCGGATTCTCTTGCTTCTTATTCGATCACGCTTTGTCACTCCTGCTGTCATACGAAGCATCTTCATTTCAGCTGCCGTCAATTTACTCTAATACTTCTTGTACATTGTCCAACACTGTGAACAGTATGTAAGCGCTGGACGAACAACTGCTGTGTAGAGCTTTCCTTTCAGCTTAGGGGGCATTTTTCTATCACAGAAGATGGCAGAGTTTTCCCGCCACTTCAACCACCCTACGCTTACGCGATGTTTGAAGTCGTCATTTTTGATTGATTTACTCGAAACAAACCCGCACTGGTCGTCAGATATCCGTATTATTTTTCACGGCCATCCAATACCCGCTCAACGATCTTCATGGTATGTGACATTAGCTTGATCGAACGGTAGCTGTCACAATTTCGTGTATTACCCTTCCCCTTGTAGATTGGAAGAAGGTAACTTTCCCTTCACTGATTAGGCATTCGGTCACCGCAGATAAGTTTGGAGATGAGAATCATGAGCCATCTAGACCCAATGTCTCACATCTTTTTCCAGAACTCAGAGGGTATCTCGTCTGGCCCAATCGCTTTTCTCGTTTTGGAGTTTTTCACCGCATCGCTAATTTCTTCGACTGTGATGTCGGCGACTTCTCATTGTTAGGTGCAGCTATTGGAAAGTATATCCTCAGAAACTGTTAATTTAAAAGTCCTTCACAATACTCTTGCCAGCAAGGAGTTGGCCTTGAGCGTTGTTAATGAATTTTGTGAACGAATCTTCTGAGCATTTTTCTTTCTCTGTGTAGCGATTTTGAAAATAGTTGCGCCCTTGTTCATGTTGGCATGTCGCAGGTCCTGAATAGTTTGGTTTGCATCAGCAGCCGGTGCAGATATTTCCTCCAGCTCCCGATATATGCTCTTCGTACTCCCTGCTTGAAGTTGGGCACACTTTTTTTTGCTTCTTTCTTGCAACGTCTGTAAACCACTCCAAGGCGTGCTTTTTCATCTATGTTATGAGAGGGGCAAGTTGTCCAAGCTTTGAAAGCGGTTTTTTTTCTAGTCATTACTGCTTTGGCTTCATCATTCCAACACCTTGTTTTTTTGTCGTGTTGGTAGTGTCCTCTCACAATTCCTAGCAGTGATTTCGCTTCCCGCAGGCAGGTTTCTTGCAGAGAGTCCCACATTTTTTGTACTTCACATTCTCTATTTGCATGTATGTCGATGTTTTTATACAGATAATCTTTCATAACGATAATGTATGTTAGACCATATGCAACCAAAAACAGAGTTCTTATGTCAAAATGATGTAGGGAGTCCCACAACTATATTGTTTTTACGAATTTCAAATATTTGTATGGTTGTAAAAAATTGCTTCTTTTGAGGAAATGACAAAGCTTCCCTCTAACAATTATTCCTGCTGACTAACAACATGGACACAGGAATAATTGAGAGTTGTAAAGCTGGGCATACAAGAGCGAGCCGAACAGCTCGGAGCCATTTGGCTGCGAACCATTCGGCCACGGTCCAAATTTGGGTGTCATGGCCGAGCCGAACCAATGTTTGCAGTCCAAACAAAAAACGTCAGCGGAAACGTCATCTGAACTTTTTATGACAGCTATGGAAATCAGAAACCAAGAAAATTATAAAAATCTGAATTTGGTGTTTTATATTGAACATGATATAACTTGACAAAAAAGAGAATGAGACAATTATAGATGTTTTTGGTGAAAATTGTATTCTACAATTTAATGAGATAGAGTGAGAAAGTCGGATTTTTTTATTTAGTGTTGGTGGAGCGATTGGAAAGTTGAAAGAAAACAGAACTGCTTGGCTTGTTGATTCCCCACACACGATAGAGCCGAACATTGATTCGGAGGTTCGTGTTCGTGGATTTTGGGCTGGATGAATATCAAAATTGTTCAGCCGAACCGAATGAAGCCATCTGAGTTTTCCGACTCACGGTCAATTTTGGTTCCGCTCCGTGCCGTTCGGCTCGTTGGTTCGGTCGTGTATGGCCAGCTTAAAGGCTTAACTACATAGGCCTACTTTTGTACAAAAGAATGGAAAATTGTGCATGGTGGTTTAATTTATGTGTCAGAACAATTTTCGTATGGTTTTTTGCAAGCATGTTTCTTTAGCGAGCATTTTAATTTCTCATTTTTGTACTTTTGTACAAAAGTAGGTCTATGTAGTTAAGGCTTAAGTCTAGCTACTATTTTGACCCCACCTTCAGAAAATTGTTCAAACTTATTAATTTTTCTATTCGAACAGGTTAATAATTCCAATCATTATAAATGAGACCGATTTATCTACTGCTAAATAAAAATTCCTCTACAAACAGCATTATGTAATTTTAAAGAGCAAAATTATAAGTGCGCTTTTCTTGGCATGAAACATGAATGTCAAAATTTTTGATTTTACTTTTTATATTTTTTCATGTGAACGTTCTTAGAAATAATACGGCAACTCTGTTATCCATAACCATGTTATTCCAGTGGTAAACTGTTTGACATTTGGAAAATCCTCCATCTCCCTCTCTCAAATTGTCATCTCGCTAGGTCCCTAGTTTAGGATTTGGATTTTGGAATGTTGTTTTTTTTTTTCACTGCCTGTACCCTCTGCGCGTTGTTTTTGAATTAAATGTATTTAATTTTAATTAAAATTGAAAAATTAACTGCGGCTCTTCAAGAGTCTAGAAGTTCTATTTTACCTTCTAACTAAAATCGTTTTATTTAGTGCAGTTACCAAGTGAATCTTCTTCAATATAAATCTTTTAAATAAACACAAAAGTGTCCACCTAGAAAAGAACGTATATAAAAAATAGAAACAAGAAATACATCACAAAGATCAAAAAATGAACAACACAAAAGGAGCGGGGCACCTCCAACATCATCATCATCACACATTCAATTATTTGCTAAATTAATTGAAAAAAGGAAAGAATAAAAAAAAACGATTTTATCCCCCTTTCAAATGTACCTACGCAATTGGCTGCTGGACAACAAGTCTCGTACTGCTCGTTGCTCCCCTTGAAGTTCTGTCTTTGCTTGTCGTAGTAAGTCGGTTGCGTACTCGTGCACCAACTTGCCTCATTGCCGTAGTTGGTTTGGTAGTCAAGTTCGCGATTTTTGTTGCGCCGTCACACATGATAAGCTATTTAAACAATTAAACAAAACAAAAAAAGATAATAAAAGTGAAAAAGAAGAACAGATACATTACTGTATTAACTCCCTTAGTGACGTCAGTCGGAAAAATCCATACAATTGCTCTGGGAAAATGGTGAAAAGCCTTGTCTCCAAATTGTCGTCATCCTCGTCGCTGGGATCATCAACATGCTCCCATCATGAATCTCACAATCCAAAAAGTACAATTTACTTAAACAAAAATACCAACTTCTTTTTCCAAAGCAAAGATAAATCTTAAATTACTTTATTTATTTTCTTTGTTTCTAGATCGAAATGACCCAGGTCGATTTTTTGGCGATGGTGTGCAGTTCAAGGCAAAACTGATTGGAATTCTGGAGGTGGGCGAGGCACGCGGTGATCGCATGTGCCAGGAAGCCCTACAAGATTTAAAAATGGCAATCAGAGCTGCCGGAGAACACAAGCAACGTATAACGATTCATGTGACAATCGATGGTTTGCGGTTGCGAGACGAGAAAACAAGTGATTCGTTGTACCATCATCCGGTTCATAAGATATCATTTATCGCTCAGGATATGACTGATTCGAGGGCATTCGGTTATATATTTGGTTCACCAGATAGTGGTCACCGATTTTTTGGCATCAAGACAGATAAAGCTGCTAGTCAGGTGAGTAAGGGAAGGATTTCCTAAAATTATTGCTTAAACTATAGTCAGATTAGCTATGTAAGTAAGCAAGTAAGTAAGTAATTCATTTTATTTAACAATATATCAATTTAAAATTTTGAATACAAAATTTGCTCGATTGGCAAAAAAGTATAAAAAGCGATTTGTATTAACATTATAAATTTTAAATGAATTCAGTCATTAATAAGTTTCTATACTTATAAATTGAGTTTAAAAAACAGTACAATAATTTTCAATTCAAACCATTTAATAATTCTATTGTTTTATTCATGGTAAAATTGATTTTCCCGAAATATTTAAGTCTTTGATGTTTAAATACTGGACATATGCTTATAAAATGGAAGCAGTCTTCTTTTGCTTTAATATTGCAGAGGGTACAGAACTGATGAAATTTACCGTTGTAGGGACTGTCATTTAAGGCCAGGAGTTCACATCTGGTCTTGAATATTAGTGAAATTTTTTTATAATTCAACGTATCATGAAAGTAAATGTTGGGCGATTCCGCTATAGACGATTTTCGGCATCAATTTATAAATTACAATAATTTTAATTTTTTGTATAACAATGCAAGGTAGATGGTTTGTATTTATTAAAAAAAAAAAAATTATACCTAATTTAAAGAAAACACTTTTTTTTGTCATACAAAGAGTCAGTATGAACGGCAACTATCATAGCTGCTAATAAAAGCCCGAAAAGACATTACCGATAGTTTGAGGTTATCATTTACTGGGTAGAAATGTTGTCACAAATGTTATTTAATCGCTTACATTAAAACATAAACGTTTTTGTTATTATTTTTTAAACTATTATTGATTGCAAATAGCTATTGTTAGTTTGTTGCACCCGCGATATAAAATATATAAAAGTTTGTTTTTCCCATAGAAATAAAGTGCCAACTTCAGTGAAACTTTGTAAAAGTAAGAAAAATTCAAAAACAAAATTTAACCAGACGTATTTAGCAGTAAATTGTACGTTGAATTAAAAAAAACGTTGATTCAAATTGGTTGCACCCGCGACAACTAACATTATTGAGTCATGTATCTTATTTTATTAATAATAAGCCTTGAATAATAATTTTTGTTGTTCAAGATTGTTTTTTTTTTAACAATTTAAGATAAAATGCAGAGAAGTAAGTAACGAGACTGCTTCACAAAAATATAGAAGCAAGATTGAAAAAACGCTGAACTTCATGCAGAGTAGGGCTGGCCATGAGACGATAAGTCTCGGTCTCGCATTACGAGACCGAGACGAAACGAGAAGATACTGCATTTTAAGCATCCGAAACGAGACTGAGACGGGACTGTATATTTGGACCGAAATTTACAGCGAGTCTAATAAATTGAAAAATCCAATTTCAGTTAAATATTTATTTTCTTCTGCTCATATTCAAACTATATGGGAGACAAATTATAGTTTGACGTTCCAATAATCAACATGTTGTCCGGATATCGTATTTTTCGGAGACGAGACAGAGACGGGAATAAAATTTTCGATTTTAACGAGACCGAGACGAGGCTTCCAAAAGTCTCGCCGAGTCTCATCTCGTGGTCAGCCCTAATGCAGAGCACTTCTACGTAGGGAATAGGTTAAAATGTAGCCCTTCAAGCTATAATTTTATGAAAATATTTTTTTATTTTAGTTATAAATATACTCAAAGTATTTTTCGAAAATATTGAAGGTATTTGAAAAAACAAACTAAAAATTAACAGAGAACGGTACTGACTAGCAATATATGTTATTTAATCTCTTATCCAGTTCATTTATATCGTTTTACTGATGTTAATATTCATTAAAGTAAGACGCGTTGCACCCGCGATAATTTAAAAGTGAAAAATCGTAATTGATTTTTGGTTTTTATCTTAATTTTTATGTCTTTAGTTGATTGAATCAATGTCGTTCAATAAAATGAAAGAAAAACATAATAAATGTTTCACAATTAACAGACTTTTGTGTTTTTCGTACTATGATCCAGATAGGTGGACCAAACTCGTTGCACCCGCGATCGTACTTTGAAACCTTTTTTCTGACGATTTATTTAATTAATTTGAGTTTTTAACCGATTCTCAAGCGAATAGCCGAAAATATAACCCTTCAAGTAATATTTTCATCAAAATATTCTTTTATTTTATTATAAAAATACATAAAGTCTGTCTAAGTGTTGCACCCTTGATAATGGAATCGCCCTGTTATTTAACAGGTTGTGATTGAGTTGAGAATAAATAATTCTGCTATCAGACTGAAAAGCTGCTTTAACTAATGTTCCTGGAACAAAGTCCTCGTGCTTCTGAATTATGTTGTAAAGCTGCTATGTATGAATGTGTGAGTTTTTCTTGCAAAATACAATAAGTTAATTTTGTAATTTTTTTTAGGAGGAAAGTTTTTTTGTTTCCTATTTAAAGGCAAATACCTATAAATATTGGAAAACTGTTTTTATGTATACAAAGTTTTAACATCCCCTTTTTTGTTAACTTAAAAAATAAACATTAAAATCAAGATTTGTCATACAAAAACAACTAAGCATAATAATAAAACGAATACACAACTGGGTCGCACAGACTTGCTCTTAAAGCGTTGGTGGTTTAGAACGTTACAAAAAAAAACAAATATAAAAATACACATGTAATAATATTCAATCATTGTAAAGAGAATTGAAACTGGTTCTTTAAATTGCGAAAACAACTTAAACTTTTTTAACATCAAAATAAAAATAATGGTTTCTTGAGTACGCCAGTTTCAAGTACTTAATGTAATGTAATAAATTCATCCACTCACTTTCAAGATATTGGATTTAAAAAAAAAATTGAGACAGTATCGATCTTGTCAAAAATACAAGTGTCTGGGAGCATATTTGACCAAAAATATGAGTATGGAGAAGCATCTAAAAGAAAAGCTCTCAAAAGCAAATACATATTAAAGTAAACTTTGCATGGGAAATTTGCTTCAATAATAACTAAATAGCACAGCAGTAAATACCGCGTATTCGATGCAATTGCTGAGTCGGTACTTCAGTCGGCAGCTCAAGTTTGGCTAGGAAGAAAATTTGAAACTGTGGAGTAACTTCGCAGATTCTACATAAAGAGGTTATGACTGAGACTGGATTGACACGATTTCTTGTAAAAATTATAAATGGTAATGCAACAATTACAAGTTTTATAAAATTACTAGATAAAGTCATAGTTTGATCAAAATTATTTTTTTACTTCAATCTTTGAAAGAGCGTCCTGAAAAAAAATCGTATGACTCAATACTGGTTCTTACTTTTAAAAAATTGCCTTGCTTTGGACTTTCTTAAAAGTTATAAATCTTACCAATGCAGACTCCAAATCAAAAGATACAACCATTTAAACTCAATCAGTCGTGGTTTTAAAATAAATTCATTTTTTTGTTTTTATTGTTTATTTTATGATTTTTCTTGTATTTTTGTTTTTGGTTTTTCTAGGTGTTTGTTTTATTTTTGTTTTTTTTTTTAATTTTTTTTTTACTTTCGACACTTTAACCCAAAAAAACAGCCGTTACTCGAAAACCGTTATGATTCGGGATAAATAAGTTACCAAATTCTGAAAGGTCATGACCTGGCCTATCACCATATTCAGTTTGGACCATCCCTTACGGGACACCCTGTATAAACTTATTGAGCGTGTAGAGTGAAATTCAAAGAAAAACATACTGGTTCTCTGCACAGAACAATTTATACTCGACTGGAGGACTCCCTTGGAAAAAGAAATAATTTCACAGTTGAGTGTATGGTAAAGGGTATACTAAACTTTAATTTACACAGCGATGCAATTTGTGTAACTGGGAAGAACGAGATGATCTTTTCCATTTCCTGAGTCGATATCCAATTTTATAGGAAATTTGAAAAAGTATTGTCGGGAGTATTACCTTACCGGAAGAAGAAGTTATGACCCTTTTGAATAAAACAAATGTACCTAAACTATTTTAATTTTGCAAAATTACACTCGCTTATAGAAACGAAATATTTAGTGCTGATTTTTCATATATTTATTTTTAATTTAACTGTTAATAATTAATTATAATTGTGACGAAAAGAATTGTCAATCAGGCAGACGGCAAAAACAAAATAAAATATATACTAATACTACATTTCATGGTTATTGCCACAAACTGGACATAACAGAAATAGAGTTTTGGCGAATTGTTTTTGAACATAATTGACTAATTTTTGGTTATTCATGCATGTATGGCTTTCGACATTAAAGGCCTGGTCAAGCAGATCGCGGTCTGCAGTCAACCCTTTACTATCTAGACTGTAAAGTTCTACAGCGATCACGAGACCGCGCTCTATTTGACCAGCCCTTAAGGAAACGTGCATAAACCCAAACAAAAAATAATAAATATTTGTTCTCAAACTATTTGGCCAAGAAATTAGTTAAAAAATTTAATTATTGAATTATATGGCAGTATAGTCAAACTTTATTTTGACATTACAAACACTTGTAACAGCTTGGACTTTGCATTTTATTGCCCCTCAATTTCCCAATTTCTTATATTAATAATTCTTTAAATTGCTAAGCAATTACTACTTCATAAAATTTAACTCTAAGAGCAGAGCTATGCGATCCAGTTGTGCACTTAATGTCTTTTTGTGTTTGGCACAACCCATTAATTTCAATGTTCTATTAAAGCTAGTTGAAACAAATTTTTGCAGAACAATTTATTCACTATCAACTACATGTATTGTTGAAATAAATAAAGAAATTGCAATAAACTATTAAACACTAAAGATATAACATACGCGCGCCCGCGCATGTCGCAAGTTTGATGACATTTGTACGTTCCAGCTTTTAATGCATTTACAACCCCTATTTTTTTTTTGATTGAATCGACAAACATGATTTTCTTTCCTATGTATTAACCTACTCTTCAAAAATACTAAACCGTACTTTCCAGGTCGTCTTAGCCATGCGTGACCTTTTCCAAGTTGTATTTGAATTGAAGAAAAAAGAAATAGAATTGGCCCGCCAGCAAATTCAAAATAAAACTATACATGAACATCAGCCACTTACCCTATTATCAGTTAAAAATACTTCAGCCAGTGATGCTTCTTCGATTTTAAGTGGCAATAGCAGTAATAAAATTAACAATTTAGATGGTGGAGCAAAATCATCGCATGTCAAAGAGGTGAGGATGTTTTTTTTTTTGTTTTAATAATTTGCAATTTATATAAACATATACCAACATACAAATAACAAACAAACATTCGTTTCATTATCTTACTCAATTAAAAGATGTCACCAGAATCTGTAGCTGACCTTGTTGACCTAGAGCAAGAATTAAGCTCCATTCAACGTGGTATAACACAAATGGAACGTATTACACCCAGCGAACCAACACCAACTGGCAAACATCTGAACGACGAAGATCCATTTGGAGACTCGTTTACTAATTTTCCGGTAAATTAAAATTGAATAATTAATTTGGTAAATGTTTTCACTATATAAGTCGATGGGCCCTACCAATTAACAAATTTAGAAATGACTTGAATAAAAGTAGAATGAACCACAAATGGTATGAACTCCAAAAACTTAACTAAACATGTTCCCCCGTATTTATAAAGAAAAAATAGTTATTTCAGCTCCCGTGTTTAGGAAAACTACACCATGGAATAAAAATGATCTAGACTTAAATGGAGCACTAAGTAAATGCCTTTAGCTTAAGTGCAGAAAATTGTTATTTCATGTTGTAGATTTCCTAAACACGGAAGCTGAAATAATTATTTTTTCTTTATAAATAAGGAGGGTTATGTTTAGAGTCATCTCTGAATTCGGTTCAATATAGTTTAAATACATTAATAAATTTCATCTACTTATATGTAAGTTCTGTAAGGCTGAGAACCTTATGCCCCATCAACTTATAGTCATAAGGTGGAATGAACCAAAAGCATTTTGTATTGATGATTAATGGCGCATTTATCACGGTTTTTAATTTCAGACCTATAATCTTTTACCGCCACCTGAATCCTCACGTTCACGACACTCGAAACCCAACAAACCACCCGATTCAATCATATCTTCCTCTGCAACAACTACAACATCCGTTATCCCATCCATTTCCAATATACTCTCCTCTCAATCCTCATCGAAACAAAATCAAATTATTGGATCGAGTCTCTCCTCGGCCAACGACAGTTGGTTGAATGATCTCGATCATAACGATGTTTTCGATACAACAAAAGCCGCTTCAATAGTCGCTGGTTCGACAACAACACCAATACCGATTCCCTCGGCAACGTCTATTATGTCCAGTTCTGCGACGACAGCAGTATCATCAGTCGGTAATTCTCAGCAGACACCACCTCCATTGTCATCAATCGCTAGCAGCAGCGGTATTGGCATGGCATTATCGAATTCTTCACCGCCTGCCAGACAACCATCAATTACTGCAACCGCCCCTACAGCAGCAGTAGCAACAGCAACAGCTTCATCTCAAAACGATGAATCGCAAAAATCTGGTGAGGATTATATTAGTACTAGCACTAATCCAAATAAATATTCAACTCCACCAAATGCATTACTAACCTCTACTAATGACAATTTTATGTCAATTAGTAATAGTACTACCACTTCCATTACAAATAATTCAGTATTACTAAGCAATTCGGTCACCTCGGCCAGTGCAACTCATAGTAGTCAATATATAGACGCTTTTTCAGATTTGGATCCGTTGGGTACGGGTCGCATTCGGCCATATGTCGACAAGAAATATTTCTTCCAGGAGCTCAAGAATCCACCAAAGAAAGTCTTGAAGGATTTGTCTTCGACTGGCCCCGATACTGGATTTACAGCACAATTTGTTTCCAGCTCGGATGGAAGCAGTGATGTGCTTATGGACGATCTGCCCACAACAACTGGTACCGAAGATGCAGCTGAATCTAACCAAACTAACAGCGGTGACAGACACACAAGTTCGTTGAATACTCATAGTTCATCTACCACAAAAGCTCTAAATTTAAATTTTACTCATAATTTCATCAAAGCAGATGGTCATCAATCGGATTTGGTTATGCTGCCACGCGACACCGATCCTTTCTCGCCGACACGGAAGAAGAGCGATCCTTTCCAGGATGGTGACATTTTTGGCAAACTCGATCCATTTGAGTTTGAATTTCCCACCAGCAATGGCGCTGGTGCAGGGCTCCTTCCCGAAACAAAGATAAATAACATCGAAGACCAGAGGATGCCAAAGAAGGATAACATGTTCAATGGCCCGTTACAGGTGAATCTTCCACCAGAATCAGGTTGGTCAGCAGCAAATAACAACCAACTGAACCAGCATCGTCGGGTCGAGCGGCAGGCAAGTGAGTCTCCTACCGCTGGAAGCCGCAATAGACCAAGTGTGTTCAAGCAGAACACAGTCGACGTGATCAGCAGTATTAGTTCCAAGAAAATGCCACATTTGTTTGGACAGAAGTTCTCGAAGCGCGACTCAAATAGCATAAATATGCGGCGACTTCAAGAGAGTGATTCGCTAAGTGAGAATGAAACCGCACCGGAGCCACCCCCACGTCCAGATTCTGTCAGTCATTCGGAACCACCACCATTGCCACCAAAGAAACAATTCTCAGATATTGTCATTCGACCGCGGATAACTCCACCGCCGTCGAGTCGCTATGAATGTGTTTTAGCAAGCAAGGGTCGCAACACGACAGTTCAGGATGCATCAGTTCCGCCTATCCCATTGCCTTCGAGGCGCGTTGGGCGCTCAGACGGTACTTATCCGGGACCTGGTCGACCCCGTAAACCAGGTAACGACGAAGATGACTATTTGCAACCATTGCCATCGGGAAATGTGCCACCACTGCTCCCACCGCCCCAAACAAGAGGTCGAACTCGCCGCCAAGAAATATACGAGAACAAGACTGAGGCGATAGCCGAACACGTGGCACCAACTGCAGCAATCAAACCAGATGATGACGAAGTTGAGGAAGCCTCATTCTTGCCAGACATAACTCTCAGTCAGTTGTTGACGTTGGGTATAGATGAGCTCGCTGCAAAGCTTAGTGTCCCAACATCGAAGCTCAGTACAATGACTCTGGTGGAACTTACCAGTTATCTCTCGGAATTTATTGAAAAGTCCAAACAATCCAAACAAAGACCTGTTATGGTGGCAATTCCTCCTCCGGAAGACAGTCCACCAATTTTCAAAGTAAACTTTGACCAAATGCCAGATGCAACTTTTGTTGCAAAATTTGATGACAACTTTGGCGAAGAAGAACCAGCTCCGTTTGTTGCAAACTTTTCACAATTTGAAGTGGCAGCCAGTTCGTCGTCCTCAGCGAAGACCGATGATACCCTGAAAGGAGCTGCTGTTCCTTCAGCCGATAGATATGCTGTATTTCGTGAAATAATCGACCAGGAACTCCAACAGGATAATATAGACCAAAAAAGTTCACCCGAGGCTGACGACGAAGCCGAGAGTCTAAATGGAAATATCCCAGAGACAAATACTCTGGCGCAGTTCAGTGATGACGAAAAATCACCGACAACAGTGCCTGTGTCGAAGATCGACACAAAGATCACCGAAGCAATATCGCATGCCAAAGACAGGTATGCAGCCTTGCGGGATATCATTCTAGTAGAGGATCTCTTCGAAAAACCACCTCCGGCCCAGAGTGAGGATCTCATGCAAGACTTTCCTGAATTCAGTGATGGCTTCAATAGCAATACAGAAGATCTGGTAGCCGATGAAGATCAGAAATCACCTATAGAAAGTAGTCCAGAGAGTAATCAAAATGAGGAAGACGATGACCAGACAAGCAGTAAGAAGGGCTCAAGTAAGTTCCTTCACATATTAACCGTTTCTTCAACGACCAAAGATGATTTGGAAATTGACGAATTGATGAACCGTGCGATATCAAATTTATCTTTGGACTCCCGAGAGCATTTATCTCCCAGTAATGCTACTTTAAAATCGCCAGCAACTATTGACAGCAATGGCGGCTCACCGCATGCAATGCGAAGATCATTCCTAGGCACTACTACAACATCCGGCTTAGGCAAGTCCCAATTCAATGATATGTCCACATCGCCCATTCCTCTGCAAAAATCCCCTGCACCTGTCCGAAAATCTCCCCTTTCCAAGTCACCCTTATCGAAGTCACCGATCCCTCCACAATTGATAGCCGTTTCGAATCTTATCGATGCTAGTAAGCGCCTCACATCGGGATCCTTAAGCGATGTGATCTGTGGTTCATCACCTGACGCCGATACGGGTCTATCAGATGCTGCAGCAGCCAAAAAACCAATAACTGGCGGCAAGTCACCAAAATCGCCGAAGGAATCGTGGGCGGTGTTTGACAAGGGTACAGGCATGGATGGGTGTAAGCATCGCTTGAAGTCTCCGAAAGCAGCTTCTGCCCAGGGTGAGTCGCCATGCTCGTCGGATGGCAAGGAGGACTGGCATCGAACCGGTGAAGAGGATAGCACCAAACGATGGCCCAAAGGCCAGACGTCATCGTCATCACGAGATTTAAGTCCCTGGGACGATGAGGCTTCGGACTATAAGAAAAGAATTCCTCCAACTGCAGTTGGAGCTGCTGATCGTCATGGCTACTACATGAGGCACGCTAGAAGAATGAACTCCTGTGATGAGGATTATGAGTGAGTTAAAACGAAAACCAAACAATTCTCAAAAGAACAGATATAACCATCAAAGTACCCTTTCATTTATTTAAGGTATGAGGAAGAGATGAACAAGCGCCGCGAGAGAAAAGTCAAATCAGGTATCTCGAGGAGTCGAGAAAACTTTGAATTTGGTAAGTTTTGTATTTCAAGAATTTTTTTTATTTTATCTACAATTTCTTTCCAGATTCTCCTCAATGGTACCACACTGGACCTCATCACACTTGGTCACCACAAGAAGAAGAAGGCAGAGCACGTTCATTTGATCGAGGTTCCTATGAAAGAACAACGTATGGTCCACCGGCATATGATAAACGTGAACACAAAATCCCGCCATCGCATTTAACTTATGACCGTCGCGACTATAAAGGCTATGACAAGCGAAAGTACTATCGTGAATATATGCGTCCTAATTATGATTTCGAACCGTATGCTGAATCTCCTGACACAAAGGATCGCAAAATGCCACTTTACTATGGTGATGGTAGTTTTGAGAAGATCAAGCCACCCCGCAGGGACTACGAGAATATTTACGAAGAGAACTTTGGAAGTGGCCCGAGGTCTTATAAATCGCGTGATTACATCTACGAGCGGGACCGCAAGAGTTTTGATCGTGACAGTGTGGAATCGTACGAAAGTACTGGGCGAAGGCGAAAGAGCTTTGGAAGTGGCGATGTGTATGGCAGCTTAGAGAGTCGTGAAGAGTTCCGTGAACGTTACATGGGAGGTCCAGAGAAAACACGATCTCTTAGGAAGGGAATGAAGATGCGACTACCGGCAGGAAGTGGAATCGTTCCTGGCGATGATTACGACCAGGACTCTGAGCCGGAGGTCCAATCGCGAAGAGTCGGCCAGATAGATTCGAGGAGCTTGCAAAGGCCTACACAGGGTCCGCAGCGAATGAGGAAGAGTAGCGGATCTAGTCCATGGGATGGAGAAGGTAAGTTTGAAAACAATATTGTTGAGTCTCATTAAAATCAGTTGTCGAACAATTAAGAACACAAAACATAATTGAATATTTCAGAACCTCCACCACCCGGTCACGGACAAAAAGGCTGGAAGCGTCCTTCAAGCGCATCCGAATCTGAGCGAAGGCTTGCTGAAAGCAGAAGAGCAATGGGAAATACTCCATCGGGATCAGATGGTGAAAAGGACCGAAGGTGAGCGGTGTTGAATTTAAAATTTCAAAACACTTAACTTCCAAATTTTATCATAGATTCCGTAAGAAACCAAGATCGCGTACTGGGAAGGATCTCCCACCATCAGAGACACGTCAATGTCAACGCTATGGCTCCACACACCGTGACAACTACGAATATATAAATTACGACGACTACGAACAACCAACAGATGAGGATAAGTTCGAGCGAATAAATCGACGTCGACATGAAATGCATCAGCGTATGATGGAAAGTGAGAGGCGACAAAAATCCTCAACCAGCGATAAATATGCTTACGATGATGAGGATGAACCACCTCGTTATATGTCCAAGAAGGACTCAAGTTTCTACTCGGATAAGCCAGTAGTAGGTATCCAGCACAAGAATGAGGTATTTGATGAACCGGTTGCAATTCAAAAGCCTATAAAACACCCACGCGGTGCAGATTTTGATTTTAACGATTTCGAAGATACACCTCGTTCGAATACAAGCAGCAAATTTAATTTCGAAGAGCACGGCTTCGAGAGTGATTTCAATTCACCACCGCCAGCAAGTTGTAATTCCGCCTCAACGACTACACCGGCCACAAAGTCTTCGTTTAGGTTTTCCAATGATTTTTCGGACAAAGAAAAGCACATAACTAGTGGTGGTGGTAATGGTGGTGGTAGTTTTCATTCGGTTACCACTTTCGATAGCGAATTTTCACCGGCTCCTGCTGTAGCAACAAATAATATTTCAAACAGCAATCCTACATCGACTTCAACAACCACAACAATTCAGAAGCTTCGTTTTGATGACCGTGTGACAATTTCGAAATTTGACAACGACCAGCCAAGCATCGGTGGCAGCAGCAGTATTGTTGGATGCTGTGATGATGCCTTTGAAGATGACTTCTCCAAGGCAGAGTTTGATTTCGAAAAGGAAGACCAATGGAACCCGGAACCACCAAAGAAAAATAATCTCCGCTTGAATAGTAAATTGCAACAGCGGCAAGAGATGATCAAAAAATCAGAATCCATAAATATTTTTGCTAAGAAGAACGAAGATCCTTTTGAAGATGATGAGTTCTTTAAATCTCCTTCTTCAGCTGGTCCGAATGGCAATAACGTTGGCAATGCTGGTGCTAGTGGTCAGAGTAAAACAACGAATGGTAACGGCAACAGTGGTGGTGGAGGAGGTACCGGCAAAGAGTCTAGTAACTTTCAGTGGGAGAGTAATTTTGCAAAGTTCGATGAAAATATGTGATTTGATGAGCTCTTTGCCAGGTGCCATCAAATGGTGAGTGTTGAGACACAAATCAATCAAAATAATCTCTCCACGACCATGATAACAACTAAATCAGTTAAAGGGACTTTGGCAACAACAGCAGCGGCGACAACACAAACAATATCAACAACTACAACAACAGCAAAAGCAAAACGTCGTTCTAAACTTAAACAAAAAGGTAGGCAATTGATTTCGTTTAATTTTTCCATGAAAAACATCATAACGTACCGTTTTAATTATGGTATATTGAAAGCTTAGAATTTTTTTTCTTGAAAAGGACTCAGTCGAATGGTTTTCAAAGATACATATTTTTGTTTTAGGTAACATCTTTTCAACTCCAAAAGTTCAAATTCTTTAGTTTTGCAGGTTGGATCAGATTTGCAAAAACTATATCTAATGTAATGAGCCCTAACGAGAATCCCGTGTGCATCTTTGTTTTTCTTCCGAAATCGTGAACGTTGAACCTCCTCAAACAAACAACTCAATGAAATGACCTTACTTTCCTGGAAAATTTATCCCCGATAGCTCACGTTCTCAATTTTGTCGAGGCAGGAAATCATTCCCAGGGAAATTATATTCGCGATAACCCTTAATATTTGCAATTCAAAATGTTTGTTCCTTCGACAGTTAGGCGTGTTTGTTCAGGACATTAAGAAATATTAGTCATTGAACTAGGACTAACTTTTAATATACAAATGCTACCAGCATAATATTTAAAGCACATTGGCTCTTCAGAAACTGTAGCCGTGTTTTTTAAGGATTCTGAAGTGTTACATATTAAGCACTTCTGTTCATACTATTAGTTAACCGGAGACCTATCCGTGAAGGTTAGCTGACTGAGACTAGGACCGAATTGGTCAATAAAGCACAATTGTTATATATACGACAGAGCGAAGATGCAGCCTAACTGCGAGTGTGTTGTCATACGAAAACCCTATTTGAGTGATTATATATAACTAGTATCGCCCACTGGCCGAAATTCGTCCACCCAAAACCCACATTCACAAACTCTAGAGTCAAACTATTTGTTTGAAAATTAAATCACAAAATATTATTTTAAGTTTTAAATTTTTTTTAATACGCACAGTGATCGGCAGTGCAAAACCAAAAATTTCCCACAGTGTGTTAATGCGTTTCTCAGGTATATTCTGCACATTTTCGCACCTATGGCTTTCCAACCATATAGAATTTATCGAAATCGGTTGGATACTTTTCGAGCAAATGGTACCACAAACTTTTTTTAAGGTTATTTATACAGGCTGCCCCGTAAAGAATGGATAACCCTGAAATGCCTCATAGTAGACTTTATGGCCGTCCTGAAAACTGATACAAAAAAGTTCTATCCCAACCACAAGAAAAGATACATGCATTTCTTTGTTCAGGGCATTATTTTTTGCCTTACTTTACATTTTTGAATACCACGACTACAAGTGAATGAATTCCACCGTTTTTTTTTTCATAGCAATATTTAACATTATTTGTGCTAGAACATTAGTAGACAAAAATTATAATAACTGTTGGACTTCTTGGAGAAAAAAATTATTTAACTTTGATTTTCAATGCAAAATGTGAAAGAAAATAATTTTTGAAAAAGTTAAATCATCCCCGGTATAAAAAATATGCATGAATACTTAAGTGGCCAACCATTTTAAAAATATGCGCGTTAAATGCGAATTTCAAATTAGTATAGCTTGTTATTGTATCTAGAGTCAATAGCAAGTTATTGGTAAAAATCTGCTATACTAGAGTCAATTTAACAAAAACAAAAGTTTTCAAAATTAGCACAGTAGACGTGAAAATAATGCCATGCGTTGAACATGGTAGATTTTTGATTGATTGCCTGTTTTTGTGATGTTGTCCTAATGATGAATCCAAGCTTTTAACTTCCAGGGCCGAGGGCAACATTACTAAAAATGTCAACAAAGTGCAAAAAACAGTTGAATTTTCGAGGTTGTTTTGAGTTATACCTCTTCAATTGGGCTTTAACAAAACCATCAAATATTTTGTTGGTTGCAATTAGTTTATTTGTTATTATTTCCTAAAAAATAATTTCAGCCAATCTTCAATTGTCCTTGGCCACTAAGTTAAAAAAAAAAACAAATCAACATTTTTTAATTAATATAAAGCACTTGATAAAAAGTGTTTCCGACCACTCTAGTGCAGAATGGCGGATGCTCCCCCAAATAAATGATTGTCAAGGTTTTGCCAGGATATTTGTAATGCAGCTGCCTGCACCAGATTCTACATCCCCTTTCAGAAGCTGCTTGGCTTGCTGTATTCGATTTACTTAATGCACTTCTAATAAGAAAATTAATATGGTGTTAGGTCTGGTGAAGGTGGAGTCCATAAAATGATGGTCTCAGACGTCCTATCCATCTGCCTGGGTATGGGTACCTAGTATTCAGATTTGCCAGCACAGTATAGTGTGCAGCACTTTGTTTTTTTTGTTTTGTAAATTTAGTAGCCCGCTACAATTAAAAATTGGCTGAAATTATTTTTTAGGAAATAATAACAAATAAACTAATTGCAACCAACAAAATATTAGATAGTTTTGTTAAAGCCCAATTGAAGAGGTATAACTCAAAACAACCTCGAAAATTCAACTGTTACTTGCACTTTGTTGACATTTTTAGTAATGTTGCACTCGGCCCTGGAAGTTAAAAGCTTGGATGTATCATTAGGACAACATCATAAAAACAGGCAATCAATCAAAAATCTACCATGTTCAACGCATGGCATTATTTTCACGTTTACTGTGCTGATTTTGAAAACTTTTGTTTTTGTTAAATTGACTCTAGTATTGCAGATTTTTACCAATAACTTGCTATTGGCTCTAGTTACAATAACAAGCTATACCAATTTGAAATTCGCATTTAACGCGCATATTTTTAAAATGGTTGGCCACTTAGGTATTCATGCATTCTTTTTATACCAGAGATGCTTTAACTTGTCCAAAAATTATTTTCTTTCACATTTTGCATTAAAAATCAAAGTTAAATAATTTTAAACGTTTTTACAACTTGTCGCCGAATGTTGTTCGTGAGGAACGTACAAATAAACACTTTTAAACAATTATTTAAAATATAAGTAAACTTTATTATTCGATAAAAAGAGAAAAAAAAAATCTTGTAGACAAATAAAATACCAGCAGCTGACTTGAGGCACGTTTTGTAGAGAGAGTCTGTGAGTATCTGAATGATGAAACCAACCAACACAAGTACAGGGTTGGTTTCATTGCTCCAACACCTCCTTTACTTAAGATGTATCGTAATCATTCATCCATGCAGGTGCATGTACAGTACGTCCTGATGAAGTCACTTGTCTTGGTTCAGGAGTGTGGGATCTTGAAGGAAAATCCAAAAATTCAGAGGTTTCTGAAGTTGATCCCTCGATAGCATCTTCAAAGTCGGCTGTGACATCTGTATCCGAATCCTCATGCATTATGTTAGGGACATCTTGTTCAGAATTTGGTTGTTTATTTGTTCCCAATATGTCCAATAACTCGAGAAATGGTTTTGTTGAATTCTCTACAATGCTTTGAGAATATCGGTTCTTGATTTGATTAGTATGAGATCTAATAAGTTTAGTCTTATTTCTGCCATTTATAAGGACATTATAGTTAACTGTTCCTTTTCGTTCGATGATGGTTCCTGGTACCCAATAAATCGGGTGGCACAACGGCTCATGAAGAACCAGGGCCTAGTGACTAACACTCGCAATCATTCCTGTGTGCGCCTTTCAGCAGGAATGGAAGGGACCTACAATTTTATGCCGAATCCGAACGGCTAGACGAGAAGCACTTATTCGTGACAAGTGATACTCTTGGAGGATTTGTCAATTCCTCGCAAGAGGCAGTAGCCCTGAAAAAAAACTTTTTAGGTGGACGAGGCTGGGAAGCGATCCCAGACCTCCAGCGTGACAGTCGAACGCACTAACCATTACGCTACGGGCTACTACCCTGGTACCCAGTATTCTTTATTATTGCGGTAGATTTTGGCGTAGACAATATCACCGGCAGCAAAATGTCTTTCCTTTGCACCATGGTGCCTATTGTATTGGAGATTCCGTTTTTCGTTACATGTTGTATGAATATTTTCTTTTCGCTTGAGTAGATCCAACGAAGTTGTTATTCTACGACCAAGAAATGCTTCTGCTGGTGATTTGAAACCAATCACGTTTCGATTCGGTGTAGAACGATAAGTCTGTATGAATGTTTCAAAATTCTGCTGACTTGTTCCTTCCTGCTTTAACTTTTTTACCGATCGCTTTAAAGTATCTACGAAACGTTCTGCTTGACCGTTGGATTGCGGGTAAAAAGGAGCAGTTCGTGAATTCCAGGTGAATTCATGAAACTTTTTAATTCGGAACTAGTGAACTGAGTTCCATTGTCCGAAACTAGTTGTTTGCAATCACCATATCGAGCAAATGTCTCTGTCAATTTGCTTATCATCATGGTGGATGTAATATAAGTGACTTGAAAAACTTCCAACCACTTTGAATATGAATCTTCGATGACCAAATAGTAAGTTCCGTCACAGGGACCTGCAATGTCGATGTGAATTCGATCCATTGGTGCTGTTGTAATTGGCCATGATTCAAGAGTTGTTTTAACAGGAGACTTCGCTGCGCTGGCACAGGCATGACATTGACGGACGAATGATGTTATGTCTTCGTCGATCCCCGGCCAATATACATAACATCTGGCTACGGTTTTCATTTTGTCAATACCCGGATGGCCTCGATGGAGTTGTCTCAATATTCTCTTTTGAAAACACGCTGGTACGATTATGCAGTCTTTAAACATGATACATCCATCGACGACAGCTAAGCTTTCTCTCCTGGCGTAATATGGGGTGATTTGTGCTGGTATAGGTGACTTCCATCCGGAGGTCGTGTTCCTGATGACTGCTTGTAATGTTTTACAGTTTGATGTTGCTTGCTGTATCATTTTAAAATTAACTGGTAGCATGTTTATTGTGTCAAACAGATTTACTGTAAAATCTTCTTCAAATCTGGTCGAAGCTATAACGTAATCCTGGTCCAAATTTGACTTGGTGTTTATCAAACGTGAGAGTACGTCCACGAATCCAAATTCTTTTGTCGAAATGTACTTGATATCGAAATCATACATCACCAACGTTAAAGCCCACCTCTGTAGCCTGTTGGCGGTGTAAATTGGTATGCCTTTCTTACTACCAAATATAGCTAGGAGGGGCTTATGGTCGGTGAGAAGCAAGAACTTACGCCCGTAAATCATGCGGTGAAATTTTTTTACGGCAAACATAAGTGCGGCGGCTTCTTTCTCTATTTGACTATAGTTAGTCTCAGCTGATGTCAAGGACCTAGCTGCATGTGAGATGACTTTCTCATCGCCATTTGGAAAAATGTGTAAAATGCATGGGCCCATTCCAACATTTGATGCATCTGCTGCGACTTTTATAGGCAATCCTGGATTATAATGAGTGAGCATGACATCGGATGCGAGAATTGATTTAAATTTAGAAAATGAATGTTGGCAATCCTCAGACCATTTGAATGCAACATTTTCTCGAAGTAAATTTCCCTCATTTGTTTTACAAATTTACCATAGTAATTCACGGCTCCAAGAAATGATCTGAGCTCGGTGATATTTGTTGGTGCAGGCATCGTATTTATTCGGTGCAATCTTGTCTGGGTCTGGACGTAGTCCATTCGCATCGACTATGTGACCCAAATAGTTAATTTTAGATACAAAAAATGAACACTTACCGATTTTAATTCGGAAGTTATAATCTAAAAGCCGTTGAAGAACTCTATCCAAATTAAGCATGTGGTCATTCCAATCTTTTCCACTAACAACAATGTCGTCAAGATATACTGCGACTCCATCGATACCAGAAAGCATTGCGTCCATCAACTGTTGAAATGGTTCTGGTGCGGATTCGACTCCAGGCGCAAGCCTATTGAAAGTGAATAACCCCTTGTGGGTGTTGATGGTGTGAAGCTTCCTTGATTCAGGTGTTACGGAAACCTGAAGATAGGCATCCGCCAAGTCGATATGTGTGTAATATGGGCTGTTAGCTATTTTCGCAAATATATCTTCGGGAAGCGGAAGTGGGTACTGATGTGACTCCAATGATTGATTAAGACCCGATGAGTAGTCTCCGCAAATTCGAACCCCTCCAGATACTTTTTTAACGACCACAATAGGTGCTGCCCAGTCAAATTCAGCTATAAACTTGATATCGTCCAGCGATGCACTCTTTGCTTGACGTCCTTGAAGTTTTGTTCCAGGCTGACCCAACTTTTTCCAGGTTGAACTGTCGACCATGCTGATATCGGATCCCTTGTCAATTTGCAGCTTAAGCGTTTGCTGAACCATGTTGTTACTGAGACGAATATTGACCGACATATATTTTCGTCGTTTTGCATGGCTGACACATTCGACATTCAAACGAATGGACTTGTTTCTTGGGAAAAACTTTTTACGGTTGTGACATTGTTTGTTTCCTTCCACCTTATCATCTTTTTGACTGCGAGTTTTGGAAAAGCAGTTGCAGTAACCCTCTCTATGTCCTATTTTGTTGCATTGTTGGCATTTATGCTCCCGAAATGGACAATCGCGAGAAAAATGCATATCTCCGCAACTCCAGCAGGGAGATCTGGGTTGACTGCATGACTGACGACTGCTTTGTAGACCGCTACTGCTACTCTGTTGATGCTTTGACTTCGTTCCTGATGGGATGAACTTTTCTTTTCTAACAACATTAACCGAGGTGCTTGGAGTTGATGTATTTTGGATTAAGGCTGTATCTTTTTTAAGGTTTATATACTTTTGGACACCCGACAACAGCTTTGGCAAATCCAAATTCGCATCATCCTCCAATGATGTAAGTAGTTTCGTGCGAATGTCTGTCTCGGACGATGACTGTAAGCCCGTAACAAACACTAAGCACTTAAACTGGTTTGGTGTAAGCACACTCAGCTTGAAATCAATCACCGTAGCGAGAAAAGAAAGCAGTCAGTTTGTTAATTATAGTAGATGATGACACGTTGGGAAGTTGCAAGGCTTCCAACCGTTTTGAGAAGGAGTCCACAATGACAAAATAGAAGACACCCTCACAGGATCCTGCGATGTCAATATGAACAGCAGTCAGTTTGTTGATTATAGTAGATGATGACACGTTGGGAAGTTGCAAGGCTTCCAACCGTTTTGAGAAGGAGTCCACAATGACAAAATAGAAGACACCCTCACAGGGTCCTGCGATGTCAATATGAACCCGTTCCATAGCAGATGTTGTTACTGACCACGACTGTAGTGTAGTTTTGACTGGAGATTTTGCTGCGAGAGCGCAAGCATGATATTGTTTAACAAAACTTGAAGCACCTTCATCGATGTTGAGCCAATAAACGTTGCATCTGGCAATTGTTTTCATCCAATCAACACATCATAGATAACTGCTTTCCCTTCTGCTGTGGTATGAGAATAATACCGGGGAAAGGGGATACTTCCATCCGGTGTTCATAGACTTGATTACTTATTGCAGAATTTTTTTGCTCTTTGCTGCTGCGCCATTTTGATTATTGACAGGAAGCACTTTCATTGTTTCGAGCAAATGAGATGAAAAATATGTTCTGTTTTGGTACAGACAGAAGAATCGGATTTGACTTATTTTTGCTGAATGCTGGCAGTGGATGCATTTCGCTCGTCGATAGTCGGTTGAGTGATCCGACTGCATACTACGTTCATTGATTGATTCCACAAACCAAAAATCTCGCCTAATATCTGTACCTAAAACATTGAGAGAATTAATATTTGAAACATACAGTTTACAAGTTCCCCATTAACCTAAACGTCGCAATGAAATTCAGTAATCAGTTTGATGTTGTCACCCGGCTGACTAAGCTTCTGCGTCTATCATACTGACGTCTGACCCAGTATCGATTTGAAGTTTGAGTGGGTATGTCTCGCATTGTTGATTGAAGCGAATTTCGACTGCTACAAACTCCCTTCTCTGGCCATGGTTGATAGTGTTGACTTGAATTGACTTGTTGCGAGTTCTAAATTTCTCTTGACTCGACTTATTTTCTTGGAAGTTACTGACGTTTTGTTTTTCCTTCTTTGAAAAACAATTGCAGTAGCCTTCCTTCCTTTGGCCACATTGCCATTGGGTGTATTTATGATTTTTAAATTCGCAATCTTTAGCGAAATGCATTTGTCCACAATTCCAACATGGTGTTCTGGGTTGACTGATTTGTTGCATACCTTGCTGCTGCTGTTTAGGCTTTGGGAAACTTTGAAAATGCTTTTCCTTTTTGACTGCCATATATGGAGTCGACGTATTTTCAAGATATTTTAAAAGGAATGTCTCGGGAATTTTTCGGAAGAATGTATGACGCATATTTCTCGTGAGCGTTTGTATTTGATTTTCGCATCAACAATCTAATTTCTGAGGCGTCATTCAGGTGCTTGCCGTCAACTTTAAAAATGTCCTCGTGTCGACAATACCATGAATCAAAGACAATTCCATTCACTGGGTCGTAGCAAAACTGAGATGAGAAACTCTGGTTTTTCATTTTGTCGATTCCATGGTTGTTCTCCTGCTATGATTGATTGCAAGAGTTTGGATTGCACTTCTAACAGTTCGAGAATTTTGGTCTCGTTTGAAATCGACATTTTGGATGAAAATAAAATGGTGTCGCACATCTCTTACCAAGATATTTTTATTGAAAAACAGAAAACTTTGTTCGTTGTTTTTGGTGGTCGCCAATAATCCTCGTCGCCAGTTGTTATGACCTTGAGTCATACAAGAAAACAATAATTTTATTTCTTTTTAAAATATCTTTATTAAAAAATAATAAGACAAGAAGTAATAATTTATCAAAGAGACGCCGTAGAGTATATAAGAATATGTATCTCACAAAATGTATCTATCCCTTATTGCAGTAGATGCAGATGGTCATTGTCAGGGACAGCAATTAAGTAGTGTAGTTAAGTTAAGTGCCTAAGTAGCGTAATGCCTTGCTCTCAACAGTTTTGAATTGGTAGGCCAGACGACTTCTGAAACCTTAAAGAATAATCAATACCGTATTTAAACGTGATTGAGCCTCAGTTAATCCGCCGAAAGTGGTAAGTTGTGTCGTTTTCCGATACACAAAGTGAAAGATCTGCTCTCGAAATCGAGAATTGCTCTTTTGAATAAAACATTTCAGTCTATTTTTTTCATACGTTACGAGCTTTTAACTTACATGTCGTTTATTCGAAGGTAGGTGGGCATTCTCCGCACACCTTATCAAAATCTTATGCCGTTTTTCATTAGATGTCCGGAAGCGTCCAGAAGCGTCCGGAAGTCTTCTGAAACCATTCCATTGGCACAAAAAATACGCTTCTGACGATTCTGAGAATAGAAATTCGATTCTGGATTTCAAATCAGAATCCACTCAAGAAGCACTAATACATTCAAACTCAAACGGCACCACAAACTGCAATGTACTTCATCTTTTTTTTTATTTTCTATTTTAATTTAATTTGTATCCAAAATCAAAGTTTTTGGCAAATTTTAATCAACAAATTAAAAAAAAAAAATCAAACAAATAATATTATTTGGAAGTTCTGAGTTGATACACTCGTGTTTTACATTTCACTTTTTGTGTGGTAGCAAATAATTTTTATTTGACGATTCACCTATACAGATACCAAACCCCAAAATTGAGTAGAAGCATCTTGAACTGTTCCATTGGATTTCAGAATGAGTGAAATCTTGAGTGAAACTAATGGAAAACAGCATTTTTTTCCAAGCGTAACCAAAGTTCTTTATAATTGGTTAATTCACAAAAACAAAGATATTTTCACATTGATATGAGAAAGCCTGTTTATATTTTCAGAGTGAATGCAAATTAAATCTCCCAAATTTTTTAAGAGCTTATCTTTTAGAGATTTGATCGATAGAATGGGTTTTTCTTGAATACATCAGGTAAAAAGTCATATCTTTCCTGCAATAAAAAACGATATTGATATCGTTGGTTATAGGATTAAATAATTAAAAATAGGCCCTAAGAAATTTTAACTCCTGAGTTAAATATTAGTCCACATTTTGAAAGTTATGTGGAAATTTATTTTAATTCATAGCTACGTCAATGGCCATTTCCAATAAAATCTATAAACTTTGTCTCAGCCGCAATATCAAACTTATTTTAAGCACAGCTCATAATTTAGATTTATATGATGATTACTATTGAAAACAAAACAAAGAATACATCAATAATACATTAAAACCAAGTCTTTTGAGTCCCTGCGAGTTATTTTAAAATTATTTAACTGTTTGGTTTAACCGTTGTCATAATGCAGAACTGTTTTGAATGCTAAGTCATGATTAAAAACGATAAATACATCTTCATCCAGCCAAAAGAACAAAACATATATTCCTCTAAGATAAAGCTTAAATTAAATAAGCCTTATAAATCCCACATCTTTTCGGGCTTAAATTTAAAGTAATTAAAAAAGAATCTATTTACATCATCTTTTCATACCCAAATAACTCATAAAATTAAATATTTATATTACTCATTCTCAAAATACTTCTCTTAATATAAAACAAAAATACAGCAATGGGCTTGATAAACAAAAAAAATATACAAATTAAAGAAAATTAGCATTATATAAATAAATATGAACATAGAATTTAATCCAAAAACAATTTAAATAAACAAATTTTAAATTATGTATGTATGTGATTATAACTAACAAAGTTTTCACGTTAAATGTTTTCATAAAAAAATTATAACAAAAAAAAACAACAATACCTACATAAGTTTTCATAACTGAAATACATTAATCCTAAACAAATTAAATTTATTCAAAAAAAAAAAAAAAAATACTCACTGTTCCGAAGAACAAAAATTCATAACCAACATGAAACTTTTCTTGTATTATTTATATTTTTGTTTCTTTGGATTTAGTTAACAAATTTGTTTGTTACAATATTGTATGTGTGTGCGTGTACTATTTTTGTAAATAAAATAAATATAGAAATTTAATTATGATAAGTTTAAAAATTAGATAATAGAATTTTTGAAAATTTAAATTATTTAAAGCAACAAATTAATTAAAAAAAAATACGTTTAACATAATAATATTCATCAATTGCGAATTAAGAAAGAAGAAAAACAGAACGAGAGATTTGGAAGAACGAAACGAGAAGTTGAAAAACTATATTATTAATATTAAAATTGTGTAATAACTTAATTAATGCTCGTTTGGTTTATTTTTTTTTTTCATTTAATTTTTTTTATGTTTTTGATCAGTTTTATTAAAAATAGAAATGAATAAGAAAAATAAATATTGTCACTCCTTTTTGTGACCATTAACAAAATTAAAAGCACCGATTTTAAACTTTATCTTAATGTCTTATTTAATGATTAATATCAAGGTCATAAATAGATAAATAGTTTAAAATTACAGTATTTTCTTATAAAAATCAAAGTTAATCAAATGTATCTCTCAATCTGAATAAGTATCTGCCGTTGCCTCGTTAAATTTTAAAACATGTCTCGACACGCAATTTCAAGATGCCAATCAACCAAAGCAAGAAAGATAGATCAGTAAGTATCTTAACGAAGGTCGTTCAATGAGAAAAAATGAGATACGTAGAAATAGGCTTGTTCGGTTCAGCAGTAGCCAGACCGATAAGATGAGTTTAGATTTCTTAGGGTGTATGTAAACTAGTTGGTGGTTTTCTGATATTCTCCTCCCCGGTACATTGATCCAGTGCTTCGCTTAAATGTACATCTTCACATATGTCAAACTTGGCTAGCTTAACAGCTGGTCGGTCGTAAATTCCATCTGCCGTTTTAACTGTAGCACTTCTAACTTGATCATCTTTAGAGTAGTCTACCCTTAGGACAGGATTTGCGGGGATATCTCTCATCGATAACCAAAACTATGTCTCCTTCTTGAAGGGGTTTAGCATGCTTAGTCCACTTCTCTTTTCTGGTCAATGTTGGTAAGTATTCCAGGACCCATCTTTTCCAATAGTGCTTCGCGTACAGTTGAGACATCAGTGCGTTGGTTTTATACAGCTTTACGTTCTCATTTATATTCTCAAAGGGAATTGGTGACGAACCTTCAGCTAACTGCCGCAGGAAATGGTTAGGAGTCAGAGATTCGGATTCTTCACTGTCCAAAGGTAAGTAAGTTAAGGGTCTTGAGTTGATCATGTCCTCAACTTCAAATAACTTCGAGTGGTGATGTGGCTAACAGCATACAAAGCAACTTTCACTGATTAAATTAAACGTTCGATATTAATAGTTGGTTCGCAAACATGGTGAACTGCCTCAAAAATGTCTACATCTGGATTTGGTTGCAGTGAGATGTCATCCGGCCATTCAATTTTGTCATCATGCAGGAATTCGGGTCCTCTAAACCAACGATCATTCATGTTAAGGGATGGTCCCTTTTTCCACTTAGTCGCATCATTCAGATCCGAAGGTACATATCGCCAAAATCTTATGTTGCTTATTTCTTGTATTTCAGCAATTCTAAATGCAACAAATTGGCCCTTCGTTGCTTTAGCATCCGATCTCAACCATCTTAATACAGTAACCGAATCCGACCAGTAGAAGATTTTGCTAATTGGATTGCTTAGTGATTGTCGAATACTGCAGGCAAGTCTAGCTCCAATCAATGCTGCAATCAGTTCCAACCTCGGAATGAATGTAAGTTTAATCGGTGCAACCTTTGTTTTGGAGGCCAAAAGTGTGCATGATACTTTACCCTCAGACTGAATCCTCATATATGCAACTGCTGCACTGGTGTCATTGCTGGCGTCGACGCAAGCAAAATGGTTTGCTTGTGTAGCATCTGGGAATATGGATGGTTTCGACTTCATGAAGTTGTTGAAGCCACTTCAGCCATTGGTCGTGTTGCTCATCTGCAATCTCATCATCCCAATCTATTTTGGAGCACCATATTTGTTGTAGCAAAACTTTTAAATAGCTCGTAAAGTGAAATTGTTTAGCATTCAGATTTTTCACATATTGAGCACTACTTGGCGAACAGTTGACTCCAAATGTCATGACTTGGGTTACATATACGCTTGGCTCCTCATCTTCCCGATCGTTCCATAGAAATCCGTAAGCTTGTTGATCTCCTTCAATTAATTTGATTTGGTGGAACATTTCGGAAATGTCACCACATATTGCTATAGAATTTTCTCTAAATCGAAAGAGAATTCCAAGCAAAGATGAAAGCTGATCAGGTCCTTTAAAAAGGAAAGAGTTTAAAGAAGCACCTTTAACCTTTGCGGCAGCATCACAAATAATTCGCACTCTTCCTGGCTTATTTTGACTAATTACGGGAAAAAGAGGAAGGTACCATATACACTTGTGCTGGTTTTCTAACTCGCTTTGTTTCAATTTCCGAATGAAGCCTTTATTTAAATAGGCAGCTATTTGGTTCTGCATCACAAGTCTTAGCTGTTGATTTTTCTCTAACCGTCGATTAAGCGTCTTCAATCTGTATTTAGCCATTGGATAGCTATCGGGTAAGTCCACATCATCACAACGCGTTTCATATCTTTTTCCTACAAGCTTTGTCGTAATTTGCATCATGGATGTAGCTCGGCGATCTTCTTGGGACGACAAATCGTCTTTGGGCACTCTGACCCCTAGAGTCTCGATGGAGAAAAACCTTTTCATACTTTCATGCAGATCCTCATCATCAGGATCGCGATGTTCTTCGACATGGTAGTTCACACTTTCGTAGTCGGATGTTCGCTATGACCCAAAAACTGACCATCCTAATTTACACTTCGTCGCGACAGGATCCTTATCTCCAGCCAATCGTGTTTTGATGGGAACTGCCAAGTGCCAATCACTGATTCCAATCATTATCTTGGGTTGCATTGATTTGTATGAACAAACTGGAAGGCCTCGTAAATAGTTATATTTTTTCACCAGCTCTTCATAACGCAAGGTTTGTTTCGGCAAGTTGAGCTCTTTTATTGTATGCGATTCAGGAATTATATATTTCTTAGCACCCTCATGCACACCGGAGATATGTACCGAAACCTTAGTTGACTCTTCTTGACGTGTCACATTGGTCGTCCACTTCAAATTTAGAATCACCTTCGGGCCTGTTAATCCCAACTGCTCAGCCACATCTTCTTCAATTCTTGTTGCTTTTTGTTTCCGTGCTGCAATATTACAGGCAAATATTGGAACTGAAATTCATCACCCAATCTCGTATGGCTGTTCTGCTTAGATTCTACTACGGGTACATTATTTTGCGAGTTAACTTCTATCTAAATGCATAAGTGGATGTTAACGACTACAACCGGCTACATTACATTTAACCGCCTTCTTACAAATGTACGGGTATTTCATCCTATGGACGGTTAAACATTGTCGGCATAGCTTAAGCTCTTTGACCTTTTCCCACCTGTCAGCTGAAGGAAAACTATTAAAAACTTCACAAGATTCTACTGATTTACATTTATTTGAACAAACTATACATTTATGGGATGAATCATTTATGATATGAACATTAATTCTACTTTCTTTTTTAGATGGCTGCTTATCGACTCTCTCAAACGATGGTAATAAGTAATATACTTTTTTTGCTTCTATTTTCAACCAAGACCCGAATGCTAAAACCCCTGAGACGTTACTTTCGTAAGCATATGAAGCCAATTTCATTTTCATATCATTATTCAATTTTTTCAACAGTTCTTTAAGCAATAAAGGATTGTCATATTGACTTTCTAAAGACAATGCCTTCATAACTGCATTTATGTTAGTGACTGCTGTCAAAAATTGGATTATGGATTCCAACTTTTCACCCCTCACAGGTGGAAATTTACTTATTTTATCAATCTGGGCGTTGAGAATGAATGTGGGCCGTCCAAATGCTTGCATAAGACATTCCATAATGTCTGGTATGCATGATGGTTCGCATAGTTGACTTGCCACCTCGTTTCTAGCTCTGCCTTTGAGGGATTGTTGCAGACGCATTAAGTTTTCTTTGTTGGAATAGCCGCATTCTTTTGTTGATTGTTCAAACATTCGTTTAAACACGGGCCATTCTTCTAACTCGCCTGTGAATGTGGGGATTGCTCTATATATTTTTCGAGCTGCAATTTGCCTCTGGTTGAATGGTGGTTTATATTCACCGCTGATGGTTGGCTCATATGTATTTGGATTCAACTGTTTGGGTGTCTTGTCGCTCGGATTGAATTCACGTGCTCGAGGATTCAGTGTAATGTTGTTGACGCAGTCTGTGATGTCCTCTACTCGGTTATTTTCATCATCATCAAATTCGAGTTCACAGACAGATGCTTGGTCGACTAGATCCTCCTGCTGTTTAAGGACATCGTGCTCTAATTGAAGATTTAGACGCTGTTCCTTCAATAATTTTCTTTGCTGTTCCAGCAAACGCATCTTGATTCTCGTAGCTGATGACATAGATGTTGATTTCAATGTTGTCGAGCGTCCCTCTGACTAGTTGTCCTTCTCAGCAGTCATTTCGTGAGCCTCTTCTGTCCTTGGAGTTGGCAGTGGATCTCCGTTTTGGTCGACAAAACTACCGTTAGAGAGATGTATTTCTCTTTAGCATTGTTGAACTTTTCCAACGCTGCCTGGATCACGGTTCTTCTTTTTTTGCAGTCAATTGTTTTTTGCGCGACTTTATTTAATGCTAAAACCTCCCTACAGAGAATTTCTACTCGATTGGCATACCCCTCTTTACAGTCTTCGCAAACCCATCTAAACAACTCATCGGCCTGACCACTACTTAAACCTACAAAAATAAAGTGAAACCATTTTCTACATACCCCATCACATAGGATCATCTCTTCATTGTAGGGTTCCTGGCATACTTTGCACGTGGCTCGTCTTCGCTGCGGTTGCACCTGCTGTTGTTCTTCTGGAGGATTCTGCTGGCTGCTTCATTCTGGTCCGGAGATCGTGTCACTGGCATATTGATCGTTTATAGATACAGATGTTATGTCACTAAATGTCACTCCTTTTTGTGACCATTAACAAAATTAAAAGCACCGATTTTAAACTTTATCTTAATGTCTTATTTAATGATTAATATCAAGGGAATAGATAGATAGATAGATAGTTTAAAATTACAGTATTTTTTTTTTATAAAAATCAAAGTTAATCAAATGTATCTTTCAATCTGAATAAGTATCTGCCGTTGCCTCGTTAAATTTTAAAACATGTCGCGACGCGCAATTTCAAGATGCCAATCAACCAAAGCAAGAAAGCAGCAGCCAGACCGATAAGATTTCTTGGGGTGTATGTAAACTAGTTGGTGGTTTTCTGACAAATATATAAAAAACTTTATTTCGTGTGTTTTTCTTAGTAGTGTAGTGTAACTTTTTTAAAAGCAAGTTTATGGACCACCTTATCGCAGTAATATTTTTCAAGTGTATGTTGATCCAAGAGTTTGGGAAATTGGATTTAGTTGACACCTTTAGGCAGGAGGACAACTTTCTAAAAATTTACTTAAATTAAAAAACAACAAGAGTACATAAGTCGTATTCGTATGCTATAATTTTTTAAAAGCCATAAATAGCTTAGAGGCCAGTCGGCAGTTTTTTTTTGCCTTTGTATACCGCTTAAATTTTATGATTGAAATTGACAAGTTGGCTGATTGTTCCTACAAGAAAATTTTGTATGGTATGAAGAATTGTTTTGTTTTTATCCGTAATGTACACATATACAAAAAAAACTAAACGATCAATCGTTAACGAGATATAAGCTAAAATGCGTTTTTCAAAACGGGGGCTGAGGCAAAATACTTACAGCCGTGCAAAATTTAAAAGATATAAAAATTTTAGGGTGATAATACTTTGTGCCATTTGAACAAAAAGTTTGCTGAAAGGTAAAATCTATAGATTCGGAGTTATAAGATGAACCCAAAAGGAGTTATTTGAGTCGGGAATCATTGTGAAAAATGATTTACAATAAATTTTTTTTGGGATACTAAATTGGGATCTTCTTTGAACCCACTTTTAGACGATTTTGGTCATATTTTTTTATATTCAATTCGGTTGGAAAATGTATGCACAGAAGCCTAGCGAGCTAGCAATAGATTTACTTTCCTTATTGATGAATACAAAACCAGTCTTACACTTCGGTTCGGTTGATAAGATCCTTTTGTTTTTAAGTAGAAAAGTAGTAAGATTAATTCGTGTTTTTTAGTATTAAATAGCCATATACCTTTCTGTCACCGAAGTTTGGAATATTATGCCAAAATACAAATTAAGTAATACAGTGAACTAAATTTCAGCGAACAAAAAGAAACTCAGACATTTTTTACTTCATTGCATTCGTCTTTTTATTATTAAAATGTCTTTTAGCGAAAGTTTCGCCCACTATCAAAGGAAATACCAAACTTGCTTCGGCATAAACTTTCACTGGACTAGCATCTTTTTTTATTTTACCCCAGGACACTGCCTCATCTGGCCTTGCACCACTGTCGCTACCATCAAATTCCGAACCTGTATTAATGAAAACAGAAAAATCAGCACCATTGCGCATAAGATTAGCATTGCAAATGTGATGTTTTATCACTCCACCACCAATGATGATCATTCCCGAGTTTATGGCTTTAACTGCCATTGTATTAAGTCGTCGTAGGTCGGATACAATATCAACAACCAGACCAGGATTACGAAACGAATGGAAATACATCATGTCACCGAGACTACCGTCGGTCAGAGCTGGGCTAAAAACGGGTATTTTATTTTTCGCCGCCCAGTAGTAGATCGATGAAGGATCATCTATTCTCTCGCCCAGCCGTTCTATTATCTTTGATGGTGACCAGAGAATATTCTTTTCTTTCTGTTCTTTGAGCATTTCGGTTAGAAGAGGCATTAGCCAATCTTCAAATTTACAATAGTTATCATTGGGAACTAGGAGATTGCCAATGCGATTGATTCCTTTGTCACGCAATTCTTTTCCCGGGAGTTCAAAAGATCCTAAAACATAGATGAACAAATCAATATTAAAATTTTAAAACAATTTTCTGATTCACTCACCCATATAGGTTGGAGCCAGACACTTGATAAAGTCTTCTTCCACGCCACCTGCTGTGGTTACAATACAATCAACCATTTTGTGTTCAACTAAGAATCTTAGTGTTTCTCGCATCCCGGATGAGACTAGGTTAGAAGTGAAACCTAGAAAAATTGTGCAGTTATGTTTTCTTTTTATAAATTCATCTGACTCGTGAATATCTTCCTGGTCGGAATCTAGTGGCTTGGATCTACAATCAAGCTTAAGTAGGATATTGTTTAAGTTTCGATTTATAGATATCTATGGTTAATTATTAACTTACCATTTTATCTATTTCCTGAATAGCTAGACCAAGATTTGTCGCTTGAAATCCCGAATTTATGTAGGACTGCAAGAGTGCCGAGTAATTGACTCCATTGTTCCACTCATAACCCTGGACAACTGCTGTTTCTTTTGGAATTTCACAACTGGACTTAAGTACAGCTTCTTTTGCTATAGCAGGTTCACTGGACATTATTTATTTCCATAAAATATCGTCAGAAACCAATAATTTAATTTTAATGCAACATGCAACGTGACTTTTAAAATTAAAAATGGAACCACGTTCACGTACTAAAGTAAACAAATTAACGAAACGTCAGTTTAGTAATTTGTTCGGAATGGCCGCATTCAGAAACCTATGCGATAGCCTATCGTAATAGGTTCGTAACCATATAGGTTTCTGAACAGCCAACTGTTTTTGACATTTGGCTTTTGGATACAAACGTATACCTACATTTTTTCTATAGCTTGGATAGCTATCCAACAGCAACAGCTGTTTTGTCATCAGCTGTTTTTTTTACACGGGATTACAACGAAACGAACCTATCTGGATAGCTCTGCATAGGTTTCTGAATACGGCCAATGTCAAATCTGTCAATCTGAAAAAAGTGTGTCCCATGACGGACTCCTCCGAATTTACAAAAGAAAACGTCAACAAAAATCGACAAAGTTTTATTTTTTTTTTTAATTTACTACTTTCCTCTCTTTCTAAAGGCTTAACTACATACACCTACTTTTGCCAAAAAGTGCAAAAGTGAGAAATTAAAATGTTCGCTAAAGAAACCTGCTTCCAAAAAAACATACGAAAATTGTTCTGACAGATAAATTAAGGCCTTCATACACAATTTTCAATTGTTTTTTGCAAGCAGGTGTCTTCAGCATAGATATTTATTTCTCACTTTGGTACTTTTTGGACGGCTTTCACACAAGGAAACTGAGTTGTCAGAAACTGGCTAGTTTGTTGGCGAGAAAGGGTGTGAGGGGAGATTTTTAGTCTTCCTTTTACGCCTTTCTCGCCAACAAACTGAAAATCGCCGGCAACTCAGTTTCCTTGTGTGAAAGCCTTATACTACGTTTCCACCAACCACTAAACCGAGATTTAGGTAATGAGATTTGTTTGGTGTTTCCACTGCACAAAAAGAGGATTATGGCAAAACATTCAAATGTTGTTTCATTTTTTTGATATGTGGTGGAAGTGAGATAGATAGTTTTTATTTACATTTCCATCTGTCAATAAACGAAAATAGTTGGGTTCCACAATTATTCTTCGAAAAAAAAGTTTGTTTGATTTGACAAACTAATGTTTCCAAGTAGATTTGAATGAGTTTTATTTGAAATCTTCATTTACTAAGATTAAAATTTGTATGGTAAATCTTGTAGATTTCAAGGAGATTGGTGATAATCTTGCTAAATCTCGGTTTAGTGTCTGGTGGAAACGGAGTATTAAGCACAGTTCAACTAGTCTTTCAATTTAATTACCCCGTGTACATGAGGTATTCGAGCGAGCTTCAAGCTCGCTTGGCCCCTTTGTATACCTGTGTTGACTTGAAATGAGCTTGAACCGACTCGATTCCACTTCAGGAGTGGAGTCGAGTCGAAATTGTTTTAAAAAAACCTGGGCTGAAGAGTCGGTCTTGAGGATGTGTTGACCACAGTGTTTTTGCACATGTGCGAGTAAAATTATTTATTTTTTGTGATAGATATGTGAAGCAAGTACTAAAACTCATTAAGTTTTAATTGTTTCTGTGTAAAATAAATATATTGTTGCCATTCCATTAAATATAATCTCAACGCCATAACAACTCAACTTCAAATGGGACTCTCAGCTCACGCGACGAAACACCAGGGTCGAGAATCCGACCCTAATCCAATTCGAGCTCTCGATTCTGTTTGTAAACGGGGTAAATGTCAAGTTCATCAAATCAACTCGTGAGAAATAAATATCTATTCTGGAGACACCTGCTTGCAAAAAAATAATGCAAAATTGTGCATGGCGGTTTAATTTATGTGTCAGAACAATTTTCGTATGGTTTTTTGCAAGCATGTTTCTTTAGCGAGCATTTTAATTTCTCACTTTTGTACTTTTGTACAAAAGTAGGTCAACGTAGTTAAGGCTTGACGATTGAGTTGGAAGAAAATCAAAAGATTTGAATTTTTTCAAGTTGGTGTGATTGTTTTCAAATTATAGCCTTTTCACACCAAACCCAAAACCCGGATTTCGCGAAAATATCGGTTTCGGTTGAAAACCTAGATCGAAAACACAAGTTTACCCATACATTTTTGCTAAACCACAAGTTTTGATAAAACACAAGTTTTAAATAAAACCTGTCGAAAACATGTTGGATTTGCAAAATGAACAAAACAAACATACCTTGTGAAACATTCAGCGCTCATTTAAAGATCATATAAATAGCTGACGGGTTGCTGCCAGGAAAAAATATATTTTTTTTGCTGGAACACAAGAGAGCGCGACGCAGTATAGAGCATCCTAACTACTACGTGAAATTGATCGGTTAGGAAATAAATTAAATATAACGAATCAGGATTAATTGCATTTTCATTATTAAATTCCAATATTTATAATTTGTCTTTTAATTACGCATAAAACCTTTAACTTTTTCACTTTACTGTGGCACTGAAAATTTTCAAAGCGGCGCGGCCCTTCCTCGAAATCATTGTGTTCAAGCAAAAGAAATGAAATGTCAAACGAAAACTTGTAAATTTTCGGTGTGAACGCATTTCAAGTTTTCGTAAACCAATTGCCAAAAACCCGGTTTTGGGTTTGGTGTGAAAAGGCTATTAGTTGAGGTGTGTGTAGACAAGTCATTTGATTTACTGTCAAACTATCTCTTTCTTACCAAGAAATAAAAGTGAGATAAAAAAAATGTGTGAGTACCGGGACTCAAGGGGATGGTGTGTAAACATCACTGTAGTATATAGTTTACACTATAGGGGTATTCACGATCCGATGCAACTGGCCTAGTATCATTGTAAAAGTGCAAAAGTGTAAAACCTTACAACACTACAACAACAAAATATACAAGGTGCAATCAGATCGTGAATACCCCTAATATAAACTTGTTATACTACACAAATAGCTTCAAATATTTTGAAATGATAACCTTAAAAAAATAGAATCAACGTCTGAAAATTCAACCAAAGCTATGTTTAACTTAGACCCTGGTCTAAAATGACTATGAATATGCCCCAATACATTTAAATTTTTTTACTTACACATACAAACCTGAGCAACTTGCTCGTCAACTGGCTTGCCATTTACGAAGCCAATTGGGAAGACAGTGGCCTCGTTCACACTTGTATATAAAGCTATATAGATAGCTTTTCGTTGAAAATTTAATGAAAAATTAAATATTCTTTCTCCCACAACTTTTAATGAGAGGAGGGACCAAGAAATTTTATGATTTACAAAATAGGCAACTGTCAAATATGATTGAAGGATGGGTATGGATTATGATGAATTATACAAAATCTCTTAAAAATCCTAATTTTTATAGAGAATATTTTTTTCTTAAAAAAATCCACGAATAGCACATCTGCCAATATTTCTGCCAAAAAAATGGTAAAACAATTACAGAAATAATTTTTTTATGACATGCATTTACATGAGTTCAAATAATGGCAGATTTCAAAATACTGGCAACATGCCATAAAAGAATGAGCAAGTTCATTCTTATTCTAGAATTGCATAATTTGGAAAATGGCGTCATTAAAGTGTTTACACATAGCCATATTATTGGCAGCATTTAAATGCCAAATTCTCTGCCATTTTTTATTTGCAAAAATATTGCCAGTATTTAGAGCGTTTACACGATGAAAAGAAAGTGGATATAGTTTGACAGATATAATGGCATTTTGCCATTCGTGTAAATGCAGCATAATGCCGGATTTACACGAATGGCAAAGATGCCAATATTTCTGCAAAAAAAATGGTAAAATAATGGCAGAAATAATTTTTTTATGACAAACATTTAAGGCTCTCCCAAACCAATGCGAAACATTCGTTGCGGTGAAGAAACATTCGTCAGTCAAAATTTATTCATATGTTTCTCCGCCGCGTTGGTGTGGGCACTCTCATATATCACAATGTAAATAAATTTTGACTGATGAATGTTTCTTCGCGGCAACGAATGTTTCGCATTGGTTTGGGAGAGCCTTTACACGAGTTTAAATAATGGCAGATTTCAAAATAATGGCAACATGCCATAAAAGAATGAGCAAGTTCATTCTTATTCTAAAATGGCGTAAATAAAGTGTTTACAAATAGTCATATTAATGGCAGCATTTTATGTCAAATTATCTCTGCCATTTCATTTTGGCAAAAATATTTCCAGTTTTTAGAGCATGAAAAGAAAAATGGCTATAATTCGACTGATATAATGGCATCTTTGCCATTCGTGTAAATGCAGCATAAAGGCTCTCCCAAACCAATGCGAAACATTCCGTGCGGCGAAGAAACATTCGCAGTTGGTAGGACACTCTCATTTATCATCCTGTAAATAAATTTCCAAAGGCGAATGTTTCTCCACCGCTTTGGTGTGGGCACTCTCATTTATCACCATGTAAATTAATTCTGACAATATTTATTTACATGGTAATATATGAGAGTGCCCACACCAACGCGACGGAGAAACATATGAATTAATTTTGACTGACGTATGTTTCTTCGCCGCAACGAATGTTTCGCATTGGTTTGGGAGGGCCTTTAAGCCTAGCATAGCCTTATCAATTTGCTTAGCTGAACTGATTCGCTATTTGGACTGAGTTGAAGTGTTTCATTTTTTTAACTTATTTGTCAAAAAACTTTTTTTGTCAGCCAGCCATCTACTTGGCTTTTTGGCAATTCTACATCTTCTAAATCAAATTCGTTTGGTAATTTTTCCTGTCCGTGGAATTTGTTGTAAGAAATTTTTGCAATTATTGTTCATCTCCAAACAGATTTTAGTAAAATTAAAGCAATAAGTTTATTTTCCTTAATATACGAAACAGATTTAAAATAATTCCGGGCCAAAGTGAATACATATATATTCAGGAAAAATGATCAA
This sequence comes from Melangyna quadrimaculata, assembly GCA_949320155.1. Lineage (NCBI taxonomy): Eukaryota > Metazoa > Arthropoda > Insecta > Diptera > Syrphidae > Melangyna > Melangyna quadrimaculata. Next base: position 196,359,516 of record OX439484.1, on the reverse strand, counting down.
ATTGTTTTCGTTGAAACAACAAAAAAAGGATGGTGATCAAACTTCCAAGTCCGGTCCGCAGAAAAAAGCCTCTGCTGCACAATTGCGTATACAGAAGGGTAAATATTAATTTTGTATATTTAATTGCCATATTAATACATAGTATTTATTTCTATTTGGATTTTAAGTTTCAGGAAGTCAAGGTAGACATGGCCTTGAAATTGAAAATTAATGTTTGTTTCTCAGGGAATTTGTTTTGTCTTGGTTTTCCGAACAAAAAAAAAACTTATGGGTTCGATCTAGAGTTACACTTTAGTATTCAAATTGTGTGCTATTATTTTCCTTATTTCCATTTTTATGATTAATTAAAGCTATTCGTTAGGCTAAGTTTATGTCGAATTCCTTACAGTCAAAAAAATTCGAATTTTTCTGAACAAATCGAATTTTTTCTAAACAAAATCGACTTTTATGCTGTCAAACAAATCTTGCGTTTTTAGCTAGATTTCACATCAAATCGCACACACACTATCAAGATTTGACATTTCTCATGCATCAAGATGGAATTAAATGTTCTCATTACAATTTTGTGGCGAAGTTAAAAAAGAAAACAAATGTTTAAGTGTTCTTAATTGTTTAATATTTCAGTGATTGATGAAAAAAAGTAAAGATAATTGTGCGTATCTTCAAGAAACAAAAAATCCCATTAAAATAACATACAATTCGCGAGGAAATCACGTTGCAAAATTATTTTTCTTCGTCCTCTAGTGAAATATTCAGAATAGGTCCTCGCTGCTGTGTGTGGATTAATTTTGGATTGTAATTTTTTTACTTGATTACGCGCACAATTGTTTTTGATGTTTTTCAATTATCAGACGAAATATATTTGTTTTTAAATTATCAAAACAACGCGAAAATAAAATACACTTTAATATTTGCTTTGCGCGCACTACTTCTTAGTTTTTGTGCGACAACAAAATTCCTGTCAAATTGCACTCACACAATCACAAAAAAAAATCGACTTTTTTATGAATTCCTTACAAAAAGAAAAAATTTTTAATGAAATCGACTTCAAATGGTTGTAAGGAATTCGACATTAGTGTAATAATCGCTTCACAGAGGGTATGAGTACTATTTCCATCAACATAACCACTATAGCAAAAACACACCACTTGAATTATTTTTCTTTGTCATGTTCCAATTCAAAACAAACATTTTGTGTTTGTTATAGAACATTTGTTTAATGTTCAAAACGATCTAAAAAGATTAACAAAGTATGAAATTAATGATTTTTTGTTCAGATTATCAGTATAGCAACGATACACATATCGTTTTCAGTGGTCCTTCAGAGCAGAATCCTTGTGATTTTGATACTGAAATCGAATCCAAAATAGTTAATTCTTTTTGTTTAAGAAAATGAACTGTCAATTGAGGGTTTAGAAAGCTTTTCAACTTTCAATGGAAAAACGCTAATAAGTTTGATCTACAACAGGGGGTTTAACTGGGCCCTTTTTATGAAATACGAAACGAACGACAGAAAAAACGAAACCCAGAGAAACGATAGTCATGGCGTAGAGCGATTATGAGAAACGAAAATGAAATAAAGAAAATGTTGCCAAGTGGAGCAATGGGGACCAAGTTTTTCAATGCGAAGTCATAACTCATTACTTATTAGAGATGACTTGACCTATCCTTTAGATACATTCCTTTTACTCTACAAGAATAACCATTTCATCGCTAAGCTCTTAGACTTTGATCAAAAGTGACGAATTCATTATTAAAGTTGACAAAAAAGTGTCGTAAATCTTTTCCTGAATTCAAATTCTGTAAACTTTTCATGTATACTAAACCTATTATCTAAAAGCCTGGTCAAGCGTTCTGTTTGGCCCGGCCTGATAAGTCGATACCTAATTTTATGAGTTGATGAATTATGACTATAAATAACATTTGCGCACACATCATTCATCAAACAAGGTAAAAAACGGCTGATTGTTAACCAATATCAAAAGATTTTGTGAGCAACAAATGATTGTCATACCATCAATCAGCTAGTACACAATATCAAACGTGAACAGATTTGTCAAACATAATCGATAAGGTGAGCGATTAATATACTTAAAACCGCGCTTAAAAATCTCAAAAGCAGTATTTCGTTATAAAAACCATGTCCTATCCTGTGTGAATTATAGTTGTAGCATAAACTTAAACTGATGACGACATTAAACATCGCGTAAGCGTAGGGTAGATGAAGTGGCGGGAAAACTCTGCCATCTTATGTGATCGAAAAATGCCCCCTAAGCTGAAAGGAAAGCTCTGCGCGGCAGTTGTTCGTCTAGCGCTTACATACGGTTCACAGTGTTGGACAATGTACAAGAAGTATGAGAGTAAATTGACTGCAGCTGAAATGAAGATGCTTCGCATGACAGTAGGAGTGACAAAGCGTGATCGAATAAGAAGCAAGATAATCCGAGGAAGCCTACACGTCGAAAATACCATCTTGAACAAAATTCAGGGTGACCAAATTGGTTGGTACTGTTATGTACAAAGAAGATGCCATGAGAACTCAGTTCAAAGGGTAATAGCACAAGACGTTCCAACACTATAGCGGAAGAAAGGCAGGCACAAAAACTCCTGGATGAAACAAATGCAACGACACCTGCATTTAGTTGGCCTCAGACATGGAACAATCCAAAACCGGGAGGTCTGTCGACGTTTTCTGATGTCAACCCGGTGAACCCCACAAGTGGAAGCTTAGGTGAAGCAGTTGAGTAGGAGAGTTGTGGTCCCCCTCAAGATCATGAAATCGCCGGTTAAATAAAGAAGAAGAAGAAGATGAACTTAAAATTAAAAAGCCCTGACAGCGATGAAAGCTTATATCATTTTTCAATTGCACAATACAAGAAATATAGGTATTCCGTTTTCGAAAATTAAGCACTTAAATAAAACTGTTACTTTTCTGTCCACGTGGCTGTGCAACGATAAAGAAATTAATAAAGACAATTTGACCGCCGCGTATTTTCTTTGCTGGTGAATGGTTGACCGCGCATCCAGATTCAGCGACAAGAAAAGAACGTGACGGCAAATTCAGGTTATACATACTTTTCTACAGAGACTGCACTCTGCTTAGACCTTAATTTGTTACCAGACAATGGAAGCAATATTCATAATAATGGAGTCTTTTCCATTTTTTTTAAGTGAACCTTTACGCGCGTTGAGAGTGAAATTTCTGGGAAACGCCAAAATGTAACGCCACATGCGAAATGTTGAGACCATTGTTTAGCTAAGTGGTGGGAGGTAGAGTAAAAGTTAAACAAATTATTGTTAGGCTAATATATTTTATAGTGGGATAAGTTTTGATTTTTTGATAGTCTATATTATTGTAGCAGATGAAAGGAAAAATGTCCTTTTATGTCTATTTTCTAATTTTGTTAATGTTTTAATTTTTTTTTGGTGAATAGATAATGATTTTAACAATCTTACTAGTTTAAGTTTTTTATATATCTCCTATTGGTTGGAGATATAGTTTATTTTGAACATATTCAACCCAATTCTAAATATTCCCCGGAAAAATAAATAAAGATTTGTTCCCCTAAAACTAAAATGCTCCTCAAATAAAATATATTAACATTTTCAATTTGTTGGACATTTAGAATTCCAGCTTTTTCCTCGTAGTATTATTTTTCATGTTCGAAGTTTGCTTAGAATACGAAAAAGGGAACAAAATTCCCGGGAATTTCTCGTTTAGAATAAGAGAGTAGGGAAAAGGGAAGTATTACCTCGGGAATTTTTATTTAGAATTGAGCTGATTATCTTCAAATAGGCTGATTTCAAAATATTGAAATAAATCAGGAGAGTACGCTAAAAATTTGAACTACATATATGTATATGGTTGAAAAATAAATAAAACAAAGTTTTAGTTATCATATGCAAATTTTTGATTTTGCAGAGATTTTAAGTGTAGTAATTTTTGGAAATACAGTATGTATTTTTAAAGTCATTTTTATAAAATCAATCAATCAAAATTATAAATCGTATTACAATTTATATTTCTGATTTGTTGATACCAATATTATTTTGTTAGTGTACCGTTAACTGGAGAAAGTAAGCTTTTGCAAAACAGCATTTTTCATTATGAATCTTTATCTTTGTTTTTTTATCGCATCAAAAAAACTGTGATCATTTGTATGTATAACACGTATTTTTAAAACTCCTACGCTTTACAAAGTCTAATAAAAAACAGTTAAAAATACAACACAGAACGAACGAAATGCATGTGCTTGGTCGTTTGCCGCGACCCGGCTACAATGAGGATTTTAATATCCCTCAATTCCACAAACCAAACAAGGAACAAACCGTATGTACTAAGTCGATTGCCACCACTCTGTCTGCTTCATTGAGTATTGTATGTTGTTGAGTATGCTGTTGCTGTACGTCTATAATACTGTAGTGTCTCACATTTTTTCCTCCAATTCACAAACAAAGAGTAAAATTTCAAGGTTGAATTTTTGGGAAACGCCAAAATGTAACGCCACATGAGAAACTTTGCGTCTGATGATTTAATACCACTAATTTACTTTCTGCGCGAAAAAATTAAACTTGATATAAGTAATGATCCAAAGATGGGAACGACAAAAGCTGGATCTTCAAAGACGCTGTTTTTGCACGATATTTGGCGAGTGTTGAGTCTACAACGTACGTTTTATATTTAAGTTACCATAATGCTATAATTACAACTACTAACAAATTAAATAAAACACACATATGTATGTATGTGATTAAATCTTGTCTATATTTGTATCTTTCATTCAGTAAAAGCTTTGATTGAGTGGGAATATTTTATGAAATAAGTACTTTAAATTTTTAAGTACAAGTACCTACCAAGGCATTGTACTTGTACTTAAAAAATTTCAAGTACTAAGGAATTGTACTTAAGTTGTACTTATGTCACAATATATTTATTTACTTTACAGCTCTGTGGGTATAATAAAGATTGAACACTAGACCTGCAAATAACGATTTTATTGAATTTTAAAAATAAAAAGTCCGAAAACCTAATCTCATAAACTGATTTATATATTTTAAATGTGCATTTTATTTACTTTAAATTTTGACCATAATTATTTAACTTTTAAGTTTATAATCCCAACCCATCGATCATTTTGATATAGAATACATAGCTGAGTCTTACGCATATAAGCTTAATATACATACATATCTTTACAAATCGAGACATTTAGATCGTCTAAAAGTTTCACTTCTGTCACGAGTACTGAGTTACACACGCTCTTTTTTTTAATCAGCCCTATCACGAATTCCATCGTAATCGGAAACATTTTACGAATCCCGAAAAAACTATCAATACGGTGGATTCTGAGATCCGTTTTTTAGGGATTCGTAAGAAATTTTCGATTACGATGGAATTCGTGATAGGGCTGAATATTTGTGCTATTTCTCTGTCCGTAGCTGTGTGTCTCTATTCAAATTTTTAAATTGATAGAATTTCAAAACAATTGTTGTTTATTGCTTAAGAATGTGCAGCGTACTATTGTATTGTTGTTAAGCCTTTTTTGTATATCTGTTTTCTTCAATTTAAATTATAATTGTATTTTGTTTTTTTTTTTCGATTTATACTAAAATTAAATTTTAATATTAATTTGTTTTAATATGTATCTTCATTATTCTAAAATGTAATCCAATTGTCTTTTTGTAAGCCAAATATTAATCGATGTCGTCTGATCCATTAACAAAAATGCCAAAAAAATGTTTCTTTTAAAATTATTATTAAAAGTTTTAAGTTAAAGAGAAAAGTAAATGTATCTATATATTAATTTGTCATGTAGCGATATCTTAGATATAAAAATATTTTAACTGTTGTGAAAATTTAATAAAAATTAATAAGCCCAAAGTTTTTTTTTAGGTGCGTTTTCTTAATCATGGTTATTTTATTTCGTATGCGAATAAAAAGCTAGTCAAAATTTATAGCTATTTCTCAAAGCGAAAACTAATTACGAATTCATAAATCAAAAAATCTTTTGTCATTTGTGTGTGGCATTTTCTAACAATTTCACTTTCTATTTTAGATATAAATGAGTTAAACCTTCCAAAAACCTGCGCAACTGATTTTCCCGATCCGGATGATCTTCTCAACTTTAAGCTTATAATTTGTCCCGACGAAGGTTTCTACAAAAATGGTCGATTTGTGTTTAATTTCCGAGTCGGGCCAAACTATCCTCACGAGCCGCCCAAGGTTAAGTGCGCAACTCAAGTTTATCACCCGAATATTGATTTGGAAGGCAATGTCTGCTTAAACATTCTACGTGAAGACTGGAATCCAGTTTTAACAATTAATTCAATTGTATACGGTCTACAATATCTGTTTTTGGTGAATAAAGACAAAAAAAAAAACTCAATTTTTGATAATTTTAAATTTAATATCTTATTATTTGATTTAAGGAACCAAATCCAGAGGATCCACTGAACAAAGAAGCAGCCGATGTCTTGCAAAACAATCGAAGACTTTTCGAACACAATGTTTCAAAAGCCATGCGTGGTAATTTCATTGGCGAGACATACTTCGAGTGCTGCCTCAAGTGATATATAAAATCAAAACTTAATCTTAGGAATGGCGTCTGTCTAATTGCACTTATATTGGGTGGGCGTTTTTATATTAATTTTATTTACAATTAAAACTATAAACACACACACGGAAAGTAAACGAACGATTCTCCATAAAAGAAAAAAAGAAAAGAAATAACTAACATAAATACAAATGAGCGAGAGGACATGAACCTAGAACATCTATCGACACTTTTTTATAAGAATAACAGAACTGAGAAGAGAGGAAATAAAATAATGATGTACTGCAAAGCTAAAATATATTTTCTCAATTCTTATAAGTAAATATTAAAGAAAAAAAAACATATTCAAATAAAAAATTATTAAAATTGTAAAAGTAAGCTTTTTTTTGTTTTGAGTGCCAATCGCGAAGTCGATTGAGTGCTTTAATTTTGTTGTTAAGGCAAACAAAAGAGCGTGTAATTTTATTTAGAAAAAAGTTGTCATTTAAATTTATAATAATCCAGTGTAAACAATTTAATAATTTATATTCCTAAGCTTTTTCTCTCTTAACATTAAGAATATGTCTAGTAAATTAGTATAAAAAAACAATGTTAATAATGGTGAAGAATAGTTTTTGTTTCTTTTGCTGCGGGCCCAATATGCCTTTCTTTTTTATAGCTGCAAATAATAAAACGAAAAGAATTAGGTATTATTATAAAGCTCAATTCAAAATCAGAACTAAAATATAAGAGCGAAAATATGTAATCGAATGTTTTTATATATTTTTTTTTTTTTGTTTTGTTTTCAAAAACTGTCACTCAGAAATCAAAAGAAACAACAATTTGAGGCATAAATATTATAATGTTTACTTGCTGGAATAATTTTAAAAACAAAAATAGTAATACAAACAAAAACCAACAAGATTTAATGATATTGTACCTCTTTTAATGAAATAAATAATAAAACAAAACTGAAAACAAATTAAATATGCGAAAATTAGAAAAAAATGTTTTATATTTTTTTACAAATAGATTGTGCTATTTTTCCCCGAGTTCATAATTGTATCACTTTAGAATGCAATCGTAAGAAAGTGCTATCATTTATGTTCATTATTATACAGAGGACACATCGATGGTTCTAAGAAAATAGAAAAACTTAATAACGGACAGTATTTATCTGCAGAAATTAAAAACTAACTTTGTAGTGTTGCCGATTGTTAATTCGATCTTTAAGAAACATTCATAACTTTGAAACGAAGCTTAAGCAATAAGTATATACACAACATAAAAATACAGCCCTATTCTGCTGTTCCCGTGAACCCTAGATTCGATTCCCTTTTGCCCTGTATTTCCATTCTGCTATCCGTCGGGCGAACTACATTATCCCCAGCCAGTTTGACATATAGCTGATTCAATTGGTTTGAGTTTTCACCAACATTCCGTCTCTACGTATTTCTTAACCATTTTCTTATTTGCACACCCTTAAATACAAATTCCGCGAACAATGTCTGTCGAAGGATATCTGAAAAAAATTACTCAAAACTACATTTTATCGCATTTCAAGGAAAACACACGTTTCCGTTAAATTATGTCTGAGGAATACCTCGAACCAAAGACTCCGATTCGTATGAAATAGGAGAAATTTCTGTTCCCACGGATACATCGCTAGGGCTGAATATCTAGCTATCCAATCATAAGTAAGCAGCCTAAAACTATTATAATCAACCGGTATCCTTAGGACCGAGCTTATATAGATAGATGACGGTTTGCAGTATTGAACTTTTTTCTCTTTCTAACCAAACCAAATGAATGTTTTTTGATGTCCTGATGACAAATAAGGATGATCTCTCATATAAATCGAGTGAACGTACACGGTCGCGCACTCGTTCACGTAGGACATAATGCCAAATTTCGTTTGCCTTACGTTGACGAACATACGTTCACGTAAGTCGCGATCCCGAACTACCACATTCCGTGAACGAGCTACTCATTCACGGAGGACGCGATTCGGTCTCTGAGCCCGAATCCGAGCGCAGAATTGCTCAACGATTTGAAATAAGCCCATTTAAAAATTAAAAAAAAAAAAAACTATTTTTTTAGTTACATGTCCCCTCACTTTTTTAAATTAAATGAGGTCGAGGTGAGATCCGATGATTGTTTTCCGCACTCATTCCTTCATCGTCTTAAAGAATTGTAACAGTCATCGTGTGATAAATTAAAAAATCTTGAAAGTACTTTTCAGAATATTTCCAATCGCTTTTCAGAACAAATTTTAGTTAAAAGCAGTCTTCGCAGTTGTTTTGAAACAAGATTTGTAGGTGTGCAAATTTCCAATTAATTAATTAATTAAAATGCGTTTCACTCAGAATATGCCTGCAATTAAGGACACTTGTACTTTTAATTAAATTATTTTCAGTAACTCCACATTTACGTAAGAACTAGGCTCATTCAAAGTACAATATAAATCTATATTGTTTTACTCTGATAAATCCCTTGTTGAAATGTATGTATAAGTTATTTTTGTAAAATAGTTAATACAAATGTTCAATACATCTTCGTTTGAATTCTTTTAAAAAAATTGCCAAATTAATATGGATCAAGCAGCATGTGGAATGAAATGCATTGATTGAGACTTGCTTTAAAATTTAAATAATGCGGCTTACATAAGCCTTTATTTTTAAATGTGTTCATCGTTTTCAGGTACTTATTCTTAAACTACTTATGGATCAACAAAATTATTTTTAAAACATAAACAAAAACTAAATTAATTACTTTGTTTTAATAATATGAAATTTTAAACTAACATAATAAATATTTAACACTTAAAACTAAGTTCGCATCTTAACAATAACTGAATTAGCTAGCTTTACAATTCTATTGAAATCTGCTTTCGATTGGCCTCTCCAATATTTACATCGTCCCCATATAACAGCAGGGAAATTAGGACTTTGTATACCATGGAAGATTCGTGCAATATTCCTTCCCGTAAATGTATTATCAGGATACATATTTATTATTGAATAAATATCACCAGTTATTTCATCATCGGTTATGTTGGATTGCTAATAAAAAACGACAATTAAAGAAAACGCAAAATAAATATGAGAAATTAATTAAAACGTACCTCAACATCAAGAACCAAATCTTTGGGATAATCATTTTGAAAATATTCACGAACAATTACTTTTAACTTTTCAGAACTGTTTTTGGGAAAATCTTCAATTGTACAGGGTTTGTAAGATTTATATGAAACCGAAGAAAGACCTTGGAATACATATTGTAGCTGAAAAACGAAGAAGACTATGTAAAAACTATGCTACTTTAGAGATTTGAAAACAGATACCTGAATTAACTGTGTTTTCTCTTGCGTTACAGACCGACTATAAAGAGAGTCAAGAGCTTCATCGATCTCATCCAATGTAAAATCTCCAGGCGATTTAACTCTAAAACCCAAATCACAGTAGGAAACTGTTAATGGCGATCTCTTTGGGTAACCATTTTCTGAAAGCAAAAGAATTAACACTCGACTTTTAATTCATATTTTTAAAACTTTTTAAGCTTACGTGTAATCCATTCAAGATTCTTTAATTGATATTTAACAACTCCACTATTCCATCCGATTGCAGCAGCAATGTCAATCACAGAAAATTCAAGGGTGTTGCTATCCTCCTTGAAGGTTTTGTTTTTCAATTGTAAGGCTATGGCCATTGCCAGTGGAGGACAGTCTCTTGCTGCATGTCTAAAATAAAAATTAAATAACTTATATCGGCGCCTAAGACTGGCTTTTTATGTGACTTATCTTACTTTAAGTACTTTGCTCCTCCGTAAGATATCACTTTGCACATTATATAAGCCGAACTGAGCACATTTATACCCCAACGGCAATCTAATTCTAAATAACAAAGAAGTGTTGATATGTTCTCTTCTGGTATATCTAAGGCTTGTACTGTTTTCTCAATTGAGATTCCAATTTCATGGCCTGGACAGATTCTTTTTCGTGGTTGTTTTTTATCAGTCGATTTCGAAGGGCCCTCTGAAACAAGTTTATCATCAACATCAACCATATCCTCCTCCCAATCGATGTTTTGAGATGCTTTGATTTCCTCCTGATGTTCATTTACAAAATCACTTGAAGACAAATATTTAAAAAAAAGGTATATTAAACCAGATCTATACAATTCAATTGCAAATCTTACTTTTTCTTCAAATTCTTATCACACGAACAGGGAATGAATAATTTTTGCAAAAGTTTACGAATTACATGTCTATCAATAGAATTGGCAAAAATATGTCGGCGTAATTCATTCTGATCGCCACCCTTCGAATCTAAAAACAAATGACAATGAGATATTTTTCCATCGCGACCTGCACGACCGATCTCTTGCACATAGCTCTCGAAATTTCTTGGCATATTATAATGAATGACTGAACGGATGTCTGGTTTATTGATTCCCATACCAAAAGCTATTGTAGCCACAACAATGCGAAGCTCGTTTTTCATAAAAGCATTTTGTATTGTTCGTCGGCGTGATGCTGGCAAACCAGCATGATAAGGTTCTGCCTGCCAATTAACGCGTTTACGTTTTTTAGCGCTCGCTGGTACATTGTCGGATTTTCTGTCCTAAAAGATTGAGGGCTTAAAAAGAAAAAAACAACAAATAATTAACTCCACTAACCTGCATGTAGGTTCTTATTTGTCCAGCAATTCGTTCGCATTCATCACGTCTAGTGCAGTAGATAATAATCGACTGGCAGGCATCGAATCTGCAAGGAAAAGCAAAAGGACAAAAGATGTAGGACAGTCCGAAATTATTTTCTTTGTGTGCGTGAAGTTTCAGATTTAGACAAGGCTATACAAAACTCGATTCTTATCTTACCTTTTACTCAACAGTAATCCGATCAGAGCTGTGTCTCTATTTTCATCCTTCGAAACTGACAATATCAAATTGTCCGGTAAGGGAACATCACTAATGATTCCTTTCTCTCCATCCGGAATGCTCAAATGTCTGATTATACTCGTTCTAGTGGGTAATGTTGCCGTTGCTGTCAAACCCAAGACAGTTTTTACACCCAAATTCTTTTGTAAAACCTTACAAATCATCAAATAACTAGGTCGGAAATTATGACTCCATTGTGAAACACAATGCGCCTCATCGATACACGCAAATGCAATGGGCGGTAGTTTTCTCAAAATCGAACCAAATCCGGTTGAACGTTCGCCGGCCACCACTGCCTCGGGCGATACCAACAAAATATCAATTTCTCCATTATTGATCATTTCTAGAATTTTTATTCGTTGTTGCGGAGTTTGATTGGTATGCAGGCAGTGAGCTCGTAGAAAATGTGGAACACCATGAACTTGATCCTCCATCAAAGATACCAACGGCGAAATTACCAAAGTTATTGAACCCATTTTCTTGCTATATAAATAAGCAGGCAGTTGATAGCAAAGAGATTTTCCACTGCCAGTGCTGAGTGTTACCAATGTCGATTGGCCGGTGAGAATTCTCATTATGGCCCGATCCTGGCCCTTACGGAAGTCAGTGTGGCCAAACATCCTAAGCACTTCATAGACTTCTTCTGTTGCTGCTGGGATAGATCCGTCAGGATTAAGTTCATAGATAGCGCCGCCTTTGGAAACTACATTGGGAGCATTGAGTAGACCAGCTTTTTCAAGAAAATCCTTAGGGATTTTATGGCCTATATATACTTTTGGTGGAGATGGTGGGATTTCAGCTGGTTTTTCTGTTGCTGATTGGATTTCTTTATAAATTTCAGCGACTATGTCTTCTTCTGCTTCATTTTCTTTGCCATCAAAAGTTTCTTCCTCGTCATCTTCTTGATCATCTTCGCCATCTTTCTTATACAGAAGCGTGTTCGTTGCTTCTGGAAGTTTATCCAAATTCCGGCTATGCACAACCAATGCACTCTGACTGGCCATCTTCTCTGCTTCTTCTAGAGTTAAGTAAGGACTTTCATCATCCATATCCACAGTAGCTGGCAGAAGAGAATCACCTTTAAGTTTGCACTGCTGGGCAAAATGACCCGGCTGACCGCACTGAAAACAAGTCAAGATTCCGCCATCACATCCACCCATGTTCATTTCGGGTCCAATCAAAGCGGCTGCTTTCTTCTGTTTCCATTGGCTCTTCTTGTATTTAGAGAAGTTTACTGTTTTCTTGCCACGAACGAAAACCTTTTTTTGGATATTGATCCGGACAAAATTCTCATTCAATTTTCCAGAAGCCACTTTGTCAGCTAACTTGTTTTTTAGTGCTTCGCGTTTTTCATTCACTATAAAACATGTCTTGCTTACATCAGTTTTTTTTATTCCTCCTATTTTTTCGCTTACATTGTTAATATACTCATCTGCCATTAAATTAGCCATTTCGAGATCGTCCACATTTGCTCTAGGCAAGCATCTTAAGTTTCCAGTTTCTAGAGCGAGGGTATACTTAATCTCTTCCGGATCTGGGGCTTTTCCTTCTTCATTTTCTTCAGGGGCCTCCTGTTTTTGTTGCTTCTTCGAAACTCTTGTGGTGGATTTTATTGCAGTTACAGCTTTTGGAGCCGTCTTCTTGGCTTTACTACTTGCATTTGGTTTGTTTACTTCCTTCCTCTGTAGTTTTTTCTTTGTAGCTACAGCTTTTTTGCGAATTCGCTTAGGTTTTTTATCTTCGTCTTCTTCGGATGTATCCATTTCCTTTCTCCTCCGCTTCTTTGCAACAATTGGAATGTCTTTCACAGATATGGATGCATCCTCGCATGGTGCTTTTGGATATTCTTCACATGGAATTGGTGGAACTCTTATTTGTTCTTGAGGAGCAGCAATTGGTGTCTGTTGATTCTTGTCTATTGCAGTCAGAACCCGTCGGCGTTTGACTATGCGACGAGGTTCTTGAACTTCTTTTTCATCTTCGCTATTGGACACGATGGAATCGGAGTCATATTTGTTCTGCACAGTCTTTGTATTGTCTTCAACTTGCTCAGGTATGGTTGGAGTATTAATAATAAGCGATTCCCGTTTTTTTTCCTGAGCAATTAACTGGGAGACATTTATATTGCTCAGTCCCATTGGAACAGATTCTCCTATTTGATCACTTAACATGAATGAATTTCCATCATCTGTGGCATTTCTATTAAGCCAACCCGCGTCCAGCTGCATTGAAGTGTGTTTAGGCTTTTTGAGACCCATAGCAGACATAAAATCATAATTTGGTTCTTTATTTGCCAATTCTTTAGCTCGCTGAGTAAGAATTGTCTCGAGATCGGGAAAAAGTTCCTGAGTTTCCGATTGACTGGAGGTAACAGAAGACTGCGATAGATCTTTATTTGTTTTTGCTAAAGATTTCCGAGGATTTCTTTTCGAAAAGGACGAACTTTTAAACAGTTTTGCCGTTAAATTGGATTTGAAGGCTTGACGGACTGGACTGGTGGATTTTTGTACAGGGGGTTTCTTACTTATATCTTTGCCCCAAGCTTTTGTATTGTGTTCGCTCTCTTTAACGGGTTCGAATTCTTTGATGACATGATCTTCATTAAGATTAACAGCGTTTGTAATCTGAGTTAAAGACTTAAGTTCGTTTAAATTGGAAAAATTTAGCGAGGAGTCCATATTTGATATAGTTGATATATCCAGTGGAAGTTGTGGTCCACATGAATTGTCTTGCATGCTTTCATCGATGTCTCCTTGGGAGGTTTCAAGAATATCGAAACCATCCTCGGCGAGAACATCATTGAGTGTGTCTTCGAGAAATGAGGTTTTAAGTTTGTAGTACATTTTGTAAGAATCACGAATATCTTTTGATGCATCACGAATATCATACTTAAAGTAAAAAAAATATAAGTTACGGAGTTACAAGCCAATATTTTTAAACTTACCTTTGAAGGAATTCTATTGTATTTCTTTTTGAAATCTTTTTCCCACACTTTAACTCGAAGTTTATATTTTTGATATTTGTGTTTAAACACGGGATCGTCCATTGTTTAGTTTTATTTATAAGACCAAAATTTTAATTTTAGCAGAACGGACTCACTTTCTGAAGAAAAATTTAAAAACACTATGAGCTGTCAGATTTGAGCGGGATGTTTGCTGTTTTTGCAAAACAAAAAAAAAACTGTTGGGTTGTTTTAAGTTGGAAGCACAAACAGGTTTGGTTGGCCGCGTTCGCGTAATTAACTAAAAGTATCTGGATTTGTTCGTGTTGTTGTAAAGCCTTAACTACATAGACCTACTTTTGTACAAAAGTACAAAAGTGAGAAATTAAAATGCTTGCTAAAGAAACATGCATGCAAAAAACCATACGAAAATTGCTCTGACACATAAATTAAACCACCATGCACAATTTTCCATTGTTTTTTTGCAAGCAGGTGTCTTCAGAAAAGATATTTATTTCTCACTTTTGTACTTTTGCACAAAAGTAGGCCTATGTAGTTAATGGTGGATTTACATGTATCTGCATTTGGTTTCTGCACAAAAAAAGGGATGCGAAGTGCCATAATGCGGAAATGAAGACGAACATGTTCATCTTTTTGATGGTTATCTTTCCCTCGCTCAGATTTTTTGTATACATCTGTCCTGCTCTACTTTTCTGCATTTTGCAGATGAATGGTGGATTTACATGTATCTTCATCTGCAATGTGCAGAAAAGTAGAGCAGGACAAATGTATACAAAAAATCCGAGCGAGTGAAAGAGAACCATCAAGAATATGAACATGTTCGTCTTCATTTCAGCATTATGGCACTTTCCTATATGGCAGAAACGAAGTTCTTCTGCATTTTGATCTTTTCTCTCTATCTAACAAATATACATTTTGTATTTGGCATCCCTTTTTTGTGCAGAAACCAAATGCAGATACATGTAAATCCACCAGAAGATACATGTAAATCCACGAATAGCTCCACTTCTCGATAAGAAATTGCCGGTTGTTCTTTTTTGTCAAAATAAATTAATCAAAATGTAAATTTACGCATGACAAAACCGCACTCGACTTCAGTACGAGCCTGATTATACGGTTCGTTTTTTCATTCGTTTCGTGTATGGCCTTTTTGGCAGGCATGAACGTTGATTACATGTTCGCGAAAATACATACGCACTTCCTTTCGTTATTTTGACGTTCATGATGGAATTTGGTGTTGTTTGCTTATTTGTGCAAGTTTTGTGTTGAAATCTCACTTAAAGCCTGATCCACATCTGTGTCGTGTTGTGGAGTCGTGCGTCGCTATCGCTACAATGTATTTCATATGCGTAGAACCATATTTGTCTATCGTGTGTTGTGTTGCAGTGTGGCGAATAAAATATATGGAATGACAGCGACACACGACTCCACAACACAACACAACTAAACACACGACACTGATGTGGATCAGGCTTAAGCCTTAACTACATAGACCTACTTTTGTACAAAAGTGAGAAATAAATATCTATGCTGAAGACAACTGCTTGCAAAAAAAACGATTGAACATTTTGTATGGTGGCTTAATTTATCTGTGAGAACAATTTTCGTATGTTTTTTGCAAGCAGGTTTCCTTAACGAACATTTTAATTTCTCACTTTAGTACACTTGTACAAAAGTAGGTCTTTGTACAAAAGTGAGAAATAAATATCTATGCCGAAGACAACTGCTTGCAAAACAAAACGATTACAAATTTTGTATGGTGGCTTAATTTATCTGTGAGAACAATTTTCGTATGTTTTTTGCAAGCAGGTTTCCTTGGCGAACATTTTAATTTTTCACTTTTGTACTTTTGTACAAAAGTAAGTCTATGTAGCTGAGGCTTTACATAAATTTAATAGAAATCAATATATCAATAAGTAAATATGTTTTTGTGTATTTATTGTTAATTTTGTTGGGATATTGTTTAAAAAAAGGAATATCTTTTGTACACTCTTTATTTTATAGATTCTGCATAATATACGTGCAAAATTTGAAGAACTTCTATGAAAATTCTACAACTCTTCCATCGGCTATGGCTTATATGTTAACGTTAAACAGTTTCAATAAAATATTACACAAAATCACGTTCATCACTTTACGGAGAAATACAAATAAAACTTAAGCATTGTCAAAAAAGAGTCACCCATTTATTTCAACAAAAACATCACGCTGTGAGTGAATAGAATAATTCATTCAAAAATTTAACAAATACACCTTTTTTCCTTTGAATACATTTTATTATATTTGTAAATACAGAAAAACCATCAAAACAACTCGATAACTATAATTACAACAAAAGAAATTAAGAAAAAATCGAAAAGAATCCTATCGTCAGCAAAATTATTTTATTGATTTTTCACAAACAGCTAATGCTCGATTCACAATGCGATGTCAAAACGCGACGTGATCGTGACGAGAACTCGTCGTTGTTGTCAAGCCGATTTCAAATCATGTAATGTCGAATTCCTTACAGTCAAAAAAATTCGAATTTTTCTGAACAAATCGATTTTTTTCTAAACAAAATCGACTTTTATGCTGTCAAACAAATCTTGCGTTTTTAGCTAGATTTCACATCAAATCGCACACACACTATCAAGATTTGACATTTCTCATGCATCAAGATGGAATTAAATGTTCTCATTACAATTTTGTGACGAAGTTAAAAAAGAAAACAAATGTTTAAGTGTTCTTAATTGTTTAATATTTCAGTGATTGATGAAAAAAAGTAAAGATAATTGTGCGTATCTTCAAGAAACAAAAAATCCCATTAAAATAACATACAATTCGCGAGGAAATCACGTTGCAAAATTATTTTTCTTCGTCCTCTAGTGAAATATTCAGAATAGGTCCTCGCTGCTGTGTGTGGATTAATTTTGGATTGTAATTTTTTTACTTGATTACGCGCACAATTGTTTTTGATGTTTTTCAATTATCAGACGAAATATATTTGTTTTTAAATTATCAAAACAACGCGAAAATAAAATACACTTTAATATTTGCTTTGCGCGCACTACTTCTTAGTTTTTGTGCGACAACAAAATTCCTGTCAAATTGCACTCACACAATCACAAAAAAAAATCGACTTTTTTATGAATTCCTTACAAAAAGAAAAAAATTTTAATGAAATCGACTTCAAATGGTTGTAAGGAATTCGACATAAGTATACGAGGAAACGCCAGGGTATGCACGATGAAACGTTTCTCGACGTCACGTCACGCCGGAGTTGGAAACATTAAACAAAAACGCTCTCGTCGACGTTTTTTTTTTTTTTTTGTATTTGACTGATGGTGAATTTTGTGAAATTGTAGAAAAGAATAAAGAAAACAACAGATAAGTGAAGACAATGAAATTATATTTATAGATCTATTTGTGTTGACAATATTATAATGTTGTATTGTTTTAATTTCTTTGCATATTTAGCCGAAAATCATTTCACCAGCCCAATGGACAAACACAATTATAATATTTAAATAATTAAAATAATTTCAGTTTGATTTTTTTCATTATTTCGAACGCACACTGCACAGCAAAAACAAAAATAATAAATAATTTAACGCTGTCAAAAAACTCGTCGTCAAGAAACTCTTCGCATTGTGAATTGGGGAACGATTTTATAACTAGAAAAAAATGACAGCGATTCACGTCACGCTGTCGTCACGTTTTCACGCCGCATTTGTGAATCGAGCTTGAGTCTCGTTGTCAGTTTTAGAAGCAAAACGTAATAGATTTCTACTCTTTGATACTTTATCTGACACAAAGCCTGTATAACTATACTGGGTGGGGAAATGTTTTAAAATTACTATTTATGCAACGTTGTATAGAGGCTACATAAATCCTTATACACTGCATAACTATTCACCATGTAGTTAAGCCTTTAATATCTACGATTTTATGAGGCGAGTTTACCATGAGTTATGAGGTTATTGTGACTTGTGAGGCATCAGTGAGGTTGCCAGAATAAGGCTGTAAACCACCATGCACAATTTTCCATTGTTTTTTTGCAAACAGGTGTCTTCAGAATAGATATTTATTTCTCACTTTTGTACAAAAGTAGGCCTATGTAGTTAAAGCCTTAACTACATAGACCTACTTTTGTACAAAAGTGAGAAATTAAAATGCTCGCTAAGGAAACATGCTTGCAAAAAATATATGAAAATTGTTCTGACACAAAAATTAAACCAGAATAGATATCAATTCAGAATAGATATTAATTTCTCACTTTTGTACTTTTCTACAAAAGTAGGCCTATGTAGTTAAGGCTTAAGCCTTAAGGCTTAACTACATAGACCTACTTTTGTACAAAAGTACAAAAGTGAGAAATTACACACATACTCTAGCGTCATCTGCTTGCGAAAAATGTAACTAAAATTAACTAAAATTAATGGTTAGTTTCTGACATTTATCAAAAAAAAAACTAGAAAAAAATTTGTTACGCCAAGTATTCGATTTTTATTTCTTTAAAATAAAATCGTCCTAATATATCTGAACAATTATAAGCCAACTATTCGGGAGTGTACATTATTTTGCTTAGTTGTACTGTCTAGTAAGTGTGTTCGGGGTTCCAGCGCAGATGTGCCAGGAAAGTACTTTGTTGACCTCACACAAATCCCGGATTCATTAATATTAATTTTACTATTATTATATTAAAATATAGGCTATTTTCAATATGCTGATGAAAATCACACATATTCGCCTCCACAAGAATGAACAAACATCACATTACTAGCTGCAAGCTCTGCAAATTAAGATGATCGTTCTGTGATCCAAGGAAGGCGTATGATATACCTACATATTTACAAAATCCTGGTCTTCATAATAAAAAAGAGTTCGTTTTGATTTTTTTTTTATATTTAGCGCGCGCTAAAGAGGTTATGAATACCCTTAAAGTGATAAACACAGCACGAGCGATTAGGTAGGTTGGAGGGGATTTGAAAGGAGAAACCGATGTACATTGGTTTTGAATGTCTGTAGATCACAATGGGAGGGGAAGATAGAGCTGGGTAGAGCATTCCACATTCGTGTAGTGCGACTAAAGAAAAAATCTCTGTACTTAACTGTACGTTCGAAGTTGGGCTCAAGGGTAAACTGATGAAGAACACAGTTGAATCCCTGGTAACAGCTCCAACATCAATTTAAAATTTGCTTAAATAAAATACATATTTATTTAAACACACTTTTTTTGCATTGAATTGAATTTTGTTTCTTGAACAAAAAAAGGTCAGCTATCAGCTGTTCAAGATAAGGTGTGTTCGTGGTTTGTTCCCCTAAAATTTCCCTACAGCCAGTGACATCTTTTAGTCGTTTTCAAAACTGTTTCTTATGATTGTATTGGTGTTTTACTTTTGTACAAAATAAAAGTTAAGAAGGCTCTAACTTTTACTTTTGTAAAATTTGAGATAAAGGTTAGTCCGCACACAACTGCAGCGGAACTACACTACACGACGCGGCAAAACATTATTTGTATAAAATTGTATGAGCTATATCGTACTAAGCGGCAACTGAACTTCATACAATTTCATACAAATTATTTTGAATCGCAGTTCCGCTGCAGTGCAGTTCCGCCTAGTGCGGTCTAACCTTTAGAGATAGGATTGATTAGCATGTTGGAAAAAGACAAAACATTTTTTTCACTTTTGTACAAAAGTGTGTTGAATGTAGTTAAGGCTTAAGGCGTTAACCACATAGACCTACTTTTGTACAAAAGTACAAAAGTGAGAAATTAAAATGCTCGCTAAAGTAATATGCTTGCAAAAAAATATACGAAAATTGTTCTGACATATAAATTAAACCACCATGCACAATTTTCCATTGTTTTTTTTGCAAGTAGGTGTCTTCAGAATAGATATTTATTTCTCACTTTTGTGATCGTCAAACGTTCGACGTGATCCAAGGCGCATGATGTTTTTACAAAATGATCATTTTGAGATCATTTTGCTGAAGAACACAGTTGAATCCCTGTTGCTAGCTCCAACATCAATTTAATATTTGTTTAAATAAAATACATATTAGGGGTATTCACGATCCGATGCAACTGGCCTTGTATCATTGTAAAAGTGCAAAAGTGTAAAATCTTACAACACTACAACAACAAAATATACAAGGTGCAATCTTACAACAGTTTTGCACTTTAGCAATACCCGAAACCTATTGCAACAGAAAAATACAACATTGTAAAATTTGTAAATTGTGTTTTTGACAGCTTACTCATTCTTGATTACGTTAAACAGAAACAAAGGTATGTTCATTGGATACATCCAATTTGCTATCTTGATTATATTGATGTGACGTCGTCATCATCTTTTACTATTATTTTCCATTTAAAATTCGGACGATAATTAAGATTTGGTAATATTTTCTTTTTCCGTTTTTTTTTGGCATCTTTTTATGAACAAAATTTAAATTAAATCAAATTGAAATTTTCAGATATGTTCGAAACAAAAACAAATAACAAATGTCAAACTAATTTTGACATTTGCTTTAGTGTTGCAAGAAGATAAGAAAAGTGCGTTCACGATCCACTTAAAAAAAATAAAATTTCGCACTTTTACTAGGCTCGTTGCACCAGATCGTGAATACCCCTATTCATTTATACACACTTTTTTTTTGCATTGAATTTAATTTTTTTCTTGAACAAAAAAAACGTCAGCAATATCAGCTGTTCAAGATAATATGGCGTTTTCACTGAGCCAAATGAGGTAATTTCGTTGCAAATTTCCAAATAAGATCCGAAATTACCTCATTTCACATACAAAATCACATTTCGAAATGAGGTAATTTCAACCTCATTTGCACGAAATTAGGTTAGAAATTAGGTGAATGCATCCAGCAGGATTCAGTTTCAAAAGCTCTTAAAAGCTTTTGCATGAAAATATCAATACACTATATACTCAACAACATAAAACAGAAAGAGAAAACAACAAAAACAAACGTTTAACTGCCATTCTAAATTCAAAATGAAATGAGATGTCAAACGAACTTAGCAAATTTGATAATGAAAACACTTTTTTGTCAAATTTGGAAATTACCTCATTTCGCCTCTAATGAAAATGTAGTATAAGGTGTGTTCGTGGTTTGTTCCCCTAAAATTTCCCTACAGCCAGTGACATCTATTAGTCGTTTTCAAAACTGTTTCTTATTATTGTATTGGTGTTTTACTTTTGTACAAAAGTAAAAGTTAAGAAGGCTCTTACTTTTACTTTTGTAAAATTTGAGATAAGAGATAGGATTGATTAGCATGTTGGAAAAAGACAAAGCATTTTTTGAATGTTTGTGTGTTGAATGTAGTTAACTTAATAATGTAGTTGCTTTAATAATGCAAAGCATTATTTGTATGAATTTGTAGGAGCTTTATAGCACTATAGTGAACTTCATACAAATTTATACGAACACGTGTGAAGAACCATTTGGATTTTCAACCAGTCGAATAACCACGAACCAAGGTTAATATGAACGTGTAGTATTATGTCTGTGTCATAAATTAAAAAAATATATCATCACTTGATGCACTTTTAGAAGATTAAATTATATACCTTCATAATATACATGGCACGATTTCCTTCAAAATTTAAACATAATTTTCACAATCGAAATAAATTCAAACGATCAAAAAACACATTTGCACTCCATCTACAAGAAATGACATTTAATTAAAAAAAAAGAAGTGTAAGCAAGCCTTAAATAGTTGCTCAATATTTTTTAAGCGAAGACACGAACCTATCAGTTTGTCCAACATCAAGAAAACATAGCTATTTAAAAAATGACATTTTTGATTTTTCCATACATGACAGTTCTACTTCTCTAATCGTAAAAGTGTAAAAAAAACTATTTTCCCTTTTCTCCCTTTTTAATAAAAAGTTAATTGTAAAATTAATTTTTTTCTGTTTAATATTAACCACGATTTCTTTAATTTTTCAAAAAAATAGTACTAGAACTATAATTAAAACCTAAAAATCACGCTTTTAAATGGCCAAAATGCCACTGAAACCAAATTTTTTTCACAAAAAATGAAGAAAGACCAAAAAAAGCAAAATAAGAAAACTAAAAAAATTTTCTCCAGCCACCACAGCCAGTGAGAGAGAACAAAAATAAAAGAAAAACAAATTGTTTATTATTTGTAAATTGCAAGGCAAAAAAATATTTATGTACATATACATATATATTTCTGTAGATCGAGAAATAATTAATTGATCAAACATTTAGCTTGCGGGAAATTTGGGAATTCCGTGATCGATAAGCCACAAAACAAGAAAACTCAAAAAATATTCCCAGCGTCTGTGTGAAAAAGAATTGTAAGTAAACATTTTAACAGAAAAGAAAATTAAGATTGTTATATTTCTGATTCCATTAGGTATATCTCCTCTGTAGCGATTTATTAGAAAAAAGAAGAAAAAAAAACATTCCACCTACATATGTAACTACCTCTTCTCTTGTTTACTTTTGTTTATATAAGACAATTAAATTAAAATTAATAAGAACAACTCTGTTGCCTATGTACGTGAAACCTAGTACTTTATAAGACATTCGTTAGATTCTATAGATATTGCATTGTGAAATAATGTTTTATCAAATTACATTTTAAGCCGTGCAATAATTAAGAGAATTATTGAGTTATATTTGGAAATGTACACTTGTTGCTATGCTGATTGATTTGAAAGTTATTGCTTAAAACATGTCTGATTAAAAATCAGGATCTCAAAGCATTTGAGTCTCTCAAGTAATCTTGCGCCATTTTAGCATACTAGTTGTTTGAGGTCCCGTTCAGCTGCTTGCGCATCCCCTTAAACTGATCCAAGACAATTTATTTATTTATTTACAAAAGAAGCTTATAAAATAAATTTACAAACTCTTGAAGAATTAAGGCATTAGGGTAACGAGACCATGTAATGCCGTTCAAATTAGGGTTTATATTATTTTTTAATTGTTTTATATCTCATTGTTTTTCCCATGGAGTGTCGTAGATCGAATAATGTTCTTAATGGTATCTAGATTTCTAGGATCAAGAAGGTCAGCCAGCTGTTCTGATCGACTTGAAATTTGTGTGGACTTTGGGCATTCTATTAGGATGTGCTGGACAGTGAGTTCTTATGCGTATGTTTATGAGGTCCAGAATCTGCAGAAGACTGGAGTATTTTAACGTCAACTGTAGCATATGGAGGCAACAATTAGAGTAATAATAAGCTGATCCTTTCCTTAATCTTCTATACAAATATACATCCCTATTGCGATTTGCGATTGTTGATTGATAGTTGACAAATATTGATATTTTGGATTTTTAAACTCAGTTTACTGAAAATGTGATCAACTATCCATTAATATTTGCCAACTTTTTATAATTAACAACGGTCTGCATTATTCCCAATGACCGAAACTTTTTTCGGTTGGGTGGTTTAATATCGAATTTCAATATTTATCAACTATCAATCATCAATCTCAAATCGCAATAGGGGTGATAGTCAGTAAGACATTCTTCATTCAAGTGACTGAAAATCACAAGTGAGTGAAAATCAGTGACAGTAAGACGTTCATATTTTTTGCTCGTGAAATTTTGTTATAAATCCGTAAAAATACGTGCAAAAAATTGGAAAAAAAACATCGTAGCGCGTGAAAATACATCACCTAATGTTAATTTTCCTGTTTTTCCGTAAATTTACGTTTTAATTATAATAAAAACATTCAATTTAAATAAAGTGCGTAAAGACACAATTTTTAATATTGAGTGTAATTATGGAAGCGGAGTGTAGTGATCCGAAATGTACAATAAAGCAATCTCGCGAAGAATTAATTGCTTGTAGTGGAATGTGCGGGAAAAAATTCCACCTGAAATGTGCAGATTTGGGTAATTAAGCCGAAAATAAATCAGAACAATAAAAAAACACAGGATGATCCAAAAACAAATATAAACCCTACTAATTAATATTCTTAAATCAATGGAAAAAATAGAAATAGAAGTTAAAACAAAAATGAATAGTGATAGTAGCTAAATGGGCTTCAGGTCAATTGAAACAAATTAATTATTTCACAACGTTTCGTCCATGAATATGGACATCATCAGGTGCGAGCAATGATGGTTTAATTATTACATTTATATTGCACTTAAACACGAACAGAGATGTTCCCAGTAGCAAGTTTAACACTGGGAACATCTCTGTTCGTGTTTAAGTGCAATATAAATGTAATAATTAAACCATCATTGCTCGCACCTGATGATGTCCATATTCATGGACGAAACGTTGTGAAATAATTAATTTGTTTCAATTGACCTGAAGCCCATTTAGCTACTATCACTAAGAAGATTTAAAGGTCACAAATTCCACAAGTGCAAAAATGAATAGTGCATATGATGTTAAGATTTCTACTCGTAGGAAACCGCGCATGCTTATAGTGGGAATGAAAGAGAAATTAGATGAATCAGAGTTAGTGAGATCAGTAAAGTTGCAAAATCAATTGAGTGAGTCTGAAATAAAGTGTTTACATATTTATATGTCACCAAAGAATAAGCATTACAATGGGCGAATTCAATACAAAATTTGACAACTGCTGAAAATAAAGTACTTAGTTTTTTGTCGTTGAACGTAAAATTATAAGAAATGTCAGTTTTGTATGGAGAGCCTAGCCTTTTTTTTGTATAGAAAACTGTCAGCTGAATTTTCAGTTGGGAATTTCTTGCTGAAAATTCAGATGAAACGTAAATAAACTTCACTAAACGTAACTGAATGTCAGCTAACTTTTTATGACAGCTGGCCAATCAAAAGCTCCATCTGAAAATAAAGTACTGAAAAATTTGATGCGTTGAATCCGGCCAATGCAATTATAGAAATTGACAGTGTTACCAATTTTCCCTTCAAGCAAGCGAGTCCGTTTTGGATCCGAAACCAGTTCATAAACGGACCCAAAACAGGATCCAAAACGATTCCAAATCGGATCAAATTAGTATGGAAATTAGAATCACCACGGAGCCATTATGTAAATGTATTGTGAGAGAGAGAGTATTCCAATTCACCATACTCCGAGAAAACGGAGCCTAAATGGAATCTAAAACGAACCAACAAAAATGAATGAATCGAGGCATATCCAAATGTATTGCATTAAAAAGAAACTTCCCCATCTAGTCGATTTTTTATTTATCAATTATAAAAGGTACAATATATATTTTCACAACTAAACATATACATATAATAAACAGTAAACTTGTATTTTTCATTGGAAATTTCTTAAAGTTTTCACAAGAAAAAAAGATAAAAAAGCAATGGCCTTCGCCGAGCTACCTACAAAACTGAACTAAACAAAAGTGGTGGAAATTAAAACAAAATGACTGTACTCTAGATATTTCTCCGTGCATACAAAATTCTCTCGATTCTTGTTCTTCTTTTTATATGCGTACACAGAAAATTTGTTAATGTGTGCGAGACACTCAGGTTTTTTGGAGTCCCAAGTGATTCCAAAGTGAACCGAGAAATTCGGGTCCGTGATTTTGCTTGAAGGGCTAAAATTATTGAGTGCGGGAAATTAAATGTGGGTTGGGACAGATGTCCTGTATATAAACACAAAAGTGTTATACGATGCTTTAAGTGTTGTGGTTTTAATCATGCCGCGAAAAATTGTACAAAAGTAATAAACTGTGTTAAATGTGCAGGCGATCATGATATCAAGGAATGTTATAGCTCAGAACAAAAATGTGTTAATTGTTCCAATGCAAAAAGAAACCTTGGAATCGATATTAATGTAGGACATTGTGCTAATAGTCCAAATTGTCCTTCATACTTAAGGAACCTTAAAATCGCGGAAGAACATGTTGAATATTAGCAATATTAGTTAAGTGCGTTTATCTAAATATTCAAGGACTGTTTGGTAACTTTAACGTAATTCAGTGCCTAGTTGAAAATGAAGACATAGACATGCTTGTTCTGCCAGAAACTCATATCACAGAATACCATGACATAAATGCATTCGAACTAGAAGGTTATTACCTACTAAATTGTGAGAGTAAATCAAGCCATACGGGAGGTGTTATATTCTATGTAAGAAAGACAAATGTTCCATTGTGAAAAAAACTGTTATAAGTATGAAACTGTTGTATCTTATAGTTAAAGTGCAATATAATAACAATAGTGTAATATACTTTTGTGCAATATATAGATCGCATATGCAACCAAAAAGTGAGTTTTGTATTGAATTAGAAAGAATGATTATCTCCAAGACTTCAATAATTATTTTAACTTAATAGGTGATTTTAATATTGATTGGTTTGAATCTAATGACACCTATCGACGTCGACGTCGACTCGACGAAATAACTAATAATAATAGCCTTTCAATGTTAGTATCTGAACCAACAAGGATAACTCCAACCTCCAAAACGTTGATTGACTACGTAATATCAAATAGTTTTCAATTAGCTACCTCTAAAGTGGATCATAACTTGAAAATTAGTGATCACGAGACCATTGAAGTTTTAATTAAGCAAATAAACGAGCCATTAGTTAACAAAAAAATTATAAAATATTGCAATTATGATACAAATATTTTTATGAATAAATTAGGATATAATCAAATTTTTCAAAGTTTTGACTCAGAGCAGCCTTATGGCCTAAGTGTATTAAGTGAACAGTTTGCCATTGAATTAAATCATGAAATTGAATCGTTAGTAATCACTAAAGCAGTATCTTTTAAAAACGCAGAATGGTTTAATTTTGAACTTCAACAAATAAAATCTCTAAAAACAAACTTTTATAAAAAAGCCGTGATGACTCATAATTTTGCCGATTGGGAAAATTATCGAAAATACAGAAACACCTACAAGAACAAAATTAGGTTCACAAAATCTTCTTATAAGAAGAAAAATTGATGCAGCCAGCAATCAAAAAGACATGTGGAGGCAGTTAAAAAAACATATACTCAACAAAAGAAAGGATGTAATATTTGAAGTGCAATTCGAAAATGGTGATAAAATCAACAATAGTGCAATATTAGGTGATAAATTTAATAATTATTTCGTCCAAAGCATATTAGAGTTGAACCAATCTGTGATACATTTAGAATATGAAAATCTAGTCGATGAGTGCAATATAGAGTTTAAGTTTCGTGCAATAAACTGTGATGATTTACTATGTGCAATAAACAACATTAATCATAAAAGTGATTTTAACTTTTTAAATGCAAAAATGTTAAAAGAAACTATAGATATAATTGGCCCTATTTTATTACGTATCATAAATGTCTTTTTACTACTGCTATTTTTCCTGATTCCTGGAAAAAATCGTTGATTATTTCAATAAAAAAAGTGTATAATGCAAAAAACTGTAAAGAATTTCGTCCCATAAACATGTTGCCCACTTATAAAAAAATTTTTAAAAAAGTAGTGCATATACAAATGTTAGAACATATTGAAAGTGAAAACATAACAACATACCAATCTGGATTCAGAGCAAATCATTCTTGTGAAACCTGTGTAAATTATGTGATAAGTGACTGGAATCACGAAATCGAACAAAATAAAGTTATAGTGGCAGTCTTGATTGATCTCAAAAGAGCCTTTGAAACGGTTAACCATAGTATACTCTTTGATAAATTAAAAAGATATGGAATAAGATCTACAGAATTAAATTGGTTTAACTCCTTTTTAACAAATCGATCTCAGTGTACTAAAGTAAATGAATATATCTCCCAATCAGTGTCAATTGATATCGGTGTACCCCAAGGAGCAATACTTAGTGTACCACTCTTTCAAATTTATATAAACGATATTGTGAAAGTGATAAAGAATTCTAAAATCAAACTATTTGCCGATGACGGGTTAATATACATTTCAGGTCAAAATCTAGAAACCTGTAGTCGACTTATAAATGAAGATCTAAGTGCAATGTAATCCTGAAACCACATTTTGAGTTTTGCGGCAGTATTCTGTTCTTGTGTCTCCAATACCAAAAAAACAGTTTGCAAGTGCTTGAGAATAAGGCTATGCGAATTATTCTTAAATGTGATAGATATACGCCGATATCATTTATGGCCGAGTCATTAAATTGGCTTAATGTCAACCAAAGACTGTTTATGTGTGCGATGCTTTTTGTATATAAAATCAAAAACGTCCTAGCTATCTGCGAGAAAATGTAAGCAACAACGACCTATCGGGACACAACTTAAGAAACAGTCAAGACTTAAGAATCCAACGAGTACGAACAACAAGAGCGCAACGAACAATACAATATATGGGATTTCAAATCTAAAACAACCTCCCTGACAATGTTAAAAATGCAGATAATATTTTTGTACAAAAAAGAAAACTTTTAAACTACATTACATTAAATGTTAGCTAATTAATTTAATTTAAATTTTGTAAAATTGTAACAATGAGCAAAAATTTAAAAATTATATATATTTGTAAAATTGTTTTTAATGGCACGAGATGCTAAATAAATTTAAACAAAAAAAAAAAAAAATAACTTCATAATCGGCGACCTAGACATAACGAATGCATCTGTTCGTTGAAATTGAAAAGCAAATTGTTATATTTTTTCAACATAAATTAAAGAACCCTGTAAAAAGCCGGAAATATTTTGGGGAAGAATATTAATTCATGTAAAGGTATAGGTATATGAGTGAAAATTCGAAAATGTTAATATTTCGGGTTCCACCACTTTTAGTACTAACAAAAATTATCTTCAAGGTATTTATTGTAATGGGTTTCATTTAAACTGCTTTTATTGGCGTCACGCGTCACTTAAAAAAAATAGATAGCCGTAATCTTGGTCCACAAATGTAGGTAAACTGTTATCATTACCGTGACGTGTCCCCCAGACCTAGTTACCTTACTCTATGAATTTAAGCAACGACATTAAAAACGATACGGAAAATCTAATAACGGAGTTGGATAGACCGCAAAAAACACAAAAGTAGTAGTTATTAAATTATTAGTTGCTATATTAAGTAAGACAAGAGATTTGTTATTCTCCCCAATGAAATCACCATTAACATACCAGCTATGAAAAATAAAAATAACTTATATTTTTATTTAACGGCAAGGATTTCTCTTTATGAAAATTACTTTAAAAATTTGGGAAGCACTTCACTGATCGATTGAAAAATATGCTGACAGTGTCCATAATCTTATCACGAGTCCTGAAAGTGTTAGAAAGACAAATTTACCTAAGATGGATTAAACTCTCAATGACCGATGCCGAACGAAGTATATGAAAACGACTTTTCATGACTAAATTTAGTATTACTGGCGTCATAGGATGTGTCGACGGCACACACATTACAATTTCCAAACCACGACAACATCCTACACTATTTTTTAACAGTTTCACTTGAGTAGATCTGATCGAATTGAATTGCCGTGAAAATCGACAAAACCGAAATATGGAACACGGAAATTCGCTCAGTTTTAACTTCACAAAAAATGAATTTGACATCGATAAAGTGAAATGTGAAATTTAATTTTACATCGATTTCAAATTCGTTTTGATAGAAAGTGAATATTGTCGAATGTAGCTCTACATATAATTTAGAATATTTGAAGCTGAAATCAATTTTTGTTTTCGTCCATCGAATTCGTCATTCCCTTGACGAATGATTTCTGTTAAATGGAGTGGTACTAAAATTAAAAAACTACTCATCTTATGATTTTTGCAATCTTCTTTATGATACATTAGGTATACGCAATATCTAATATTTATTAAAAATGACAAAACAAAATAATAACACGTTATATAGTATCCGCACTTTTCCTTTGTTGTTGTTTACAGTGTTAAATTTTGCTGGGCTGCGTTTACACTTACCAATAAAAAAGGCCTATTATATAAAACATTTTCAGTCACCGACTAACCTTCGAGCCGATAAGATCGTTCTCAATTGTCTGTGCTTTTCTCTCTCTCTCTGCCTAGTGCTATCAAACCTAACCGGTTTAATACCGTTCGTGTTTCTTTCCACTCACATCGGTTTACCTCGTGTTATTTCTTTTGTGTAAACTAGTGCGACTTGTTAAAACTGATAACCATGGCCCACGGGCCAAGAAAAAAGGGAAACCGATTTTCGCTTCTTGACGAAGATGAACCTCCCAATATTACAAACCCATCAAAAAAACATAAATTAGGATCCGCCACCTTTTCGGATGAATATCCTGAACTACCTTCCACTTCCAATTCTAAAAACCCAAAATTCATAATTATCTCTCCGACAAACAAAGACAAACCCATTAAATCAATGAGCCCATTTTTATTAAAAAAAGCTATTGAAAATATCAGCAACGAGTTCGAACAAGTTTCGCAACTTCGCGATGGAAATTTACTTCTCCTAGTGAAATCGCAAAAAATTGCAGAAGTTTTTCTTAAAGTTAAATCCCTTGCGAACATGTGCCCTGTGTCTGTTAAATTACATGATCAATTAAACTCAACTAAAGGTGTGGTTTTCGCACCATGCTTAGTAGATGTCTCTGAAACCGAAATCATCTCTGAAATGAAATCACAAGGTGTGTCTTCAGTCTATAAATTTAATAAAAATGATAACGGTAAACAAGTGCCATCCGGGTTAATGATATTCACCTTTGATCTGTTCACTCTGCCAAAATCAGTAGAGATAGGTTTTTATAAAGCCAGGGTTACAGAATACATACCCAATCCAATGCGTTGCAAAAACTGCCAACTGCTTGGGCATACAAGCAAGCGCTGTAACAAAGAACCCACGTGCGTTAATTGCTACCTACCACCCCATTCACCAGCTGACTGTACCCGCACCATGTGCGCTAACTGCAAACTTCCACACTCCGCCTCCTCTAAAGAGTGCCCCGAATATAAAACTGCTAAAGAAATAATAACAATAAAAACTACAAAAAAATGTTCTATGGCTGAAGCCAAACGCATTCATGGGCTTAATAACCCAAAACCACAAACAATAAATACACCATTTGATACATTTGCATCAAAAACTAAAACACTAAATATAACCTCAAATAACCTACCCAAACCCACACCTCCTAACCAACCCAATGATAAATCAAATAACCCTATCAATAAATCAAATATTCAAATAGAACTTCCTCATAAACCAACAATCTCCACTTCATCCACAACGACCACATCCAACACTCCAATAGAATTTTCTCATCAACAATCAATCCGTACTACATCCACAACAACAACATCAAGCAAAAATCAAGAATCACCTAAAAATACAATTAATGAAAACAACGAAACAATTACCACTATCCACAGTAACCAAACAACAGACTTAAACACAATTAATCCCAATATCAACCTTTCTCCTATTTCTCAACTAACTTCAAATCTTATCCATATGAATAAATATTATTCACATACATCGCCTAACGACGATGATATGACTTAATCAAAAAAATAAAACCATTAAAACAAAAGCCGCATCTCAGGACGTGCGACGTGAACAGGGCGTAAAATCTCGCCCTGTTCAATTCGCACGGCCTGAAATGCGGCTATACACATAAAAAAACAGCTCACCTTATACCTAATTTTAAATTTTTCCTTTTTTTTTTACCCTTTGCACAATATATATAAAAAAAAAAAAATCACATATTGTGTCTAAGGGCCTTTTCCTTATATGATGGTCAAAGTTCTGCAATGGAATATGAACGGTTTTTTCAATAATTTCCACGAGCTGCAATTATTAATAAAAGATCAAAATCCATCAATAATTTCACTCCAAGAAACACTTATACCATTTAATCCAAACCCAACCAAATTTACAAACTACTCTCCCAAACAATACAATACCTATTTTCATAATCTCCCTGCGAACGCCATGGCTAAGCAGGGAACCGGAATTCTAGTACACAAATCAATTTATCACAAACAAATCCAAATAAACTCTTATCTATCTGCAATAGCAGTGGAATTGGAATTAAAAACTAAAATAACCATTATAAACATTTATATTCCCCCTGACCAAACATTCTCTGCCGCCGAATTAGAAAACATTGTCAATGGCTTTCAAACACCTGTTTTGGTAACCGGTGACTTTAATTGTTGGAGTCCTCTATGGGGTTCCGCTTGTAGTAACACTAGAGGTAAAATATTTGAAAACTTTTTAACAAATTCAAACGTTATACTACTTAACAATGGCACCCCTACCCACTTTTCAACACATAAATCTTTAACTCATATAGACTTAACACTCATTTCTCCTCAATTATACCCAACTACAAACTGGGAAGTTCTCTCAGATTTGTATGGAAGTAATCACTTCCCGATCGTAACAACAATAACACTAGATACACAAGATAATGCCACGAAATTTCGCCCAACATTTCAAACGGACAAAGCCGACTGGAATCTTTTTAATACCAGCGTCTTGAACTCTATGTCTGAAAGACCAGCATCGACAAACATCAATCAAGAAACAGCTAGAATCCTCAAAACCATTAAAGTCGCAGCTAGTAACGCAATACCACAGTCCCACAACAAAACAAGCAAAAAACATGTCCCTTGGTGGAACAATGAAATAAGCGATCTACGAACAAACAAACAAAACGCCTGGAAGTTGTTCAAAAGACATCCAACAGATGCTAATCTCATAGATTACCGCAAAGCCAACGCCCATTTTCGTAGAGCTGCCAAGATTGCCAAAAAAAACACCTTTGAAACATTTACTAACAATATAAATCCTTACTCCTCACCCAGAAAACTCTGGTCCGACATTAAAGTTCTCACGGGTAGTTACACACCCTATACAGTCAAAATTATTAAAACTGGTTCCCAAACACTATCTGAATCCCCAGATATTGCAAATTATTTTGCAAACTGTTGGGCAGAATTATCGGCCGATAGTAACTTCTCTCCAGAATTCTTACAAGCCAAGTACACTTCATTGCAAACCTATCCGTCTATAGCGAACACATCACCGTCGGCAAAATTGATTGAATTACCAATCAATCTAATAGAACTGGAAAATTGCCTTCACCTTGTCAAGGGCAAAACACCCGGTTTCGATCGCATATCGTACCCTATGCTAAAAAACAGCCCATTAGCTCTAAAACTACGCATTTTATCTCTTTACAACAACATATTTGACAAGGGTATTATACCACAAACGTGGAAAACAGCCACCATCATACCATTACCAAAACCAAAAAAGAGTCCTCTTGAACTGAACGGCTATCGCCCGATCTCCCTTCTCCCTTGCATGGGGAAACTTTTAGAAAAAATAATAGCTAAGAGAATTCAGTGGTTCATAGAAAAAAATAATCTAACTAGCAAAAACCAAGTCGCTTTTAAATATGGCCGTAGCACAACTGACGCTCTCTTATATATAGACGAATATATAGCTTCGTCACTTTCAACTAAAAACCACATCTCAATTCTAGCAATCGACTTTGAAAAGGCGTTTGATAGAATTGGGATTCACGTTGTCTTAAACAAATTAATAAAATGGAAAGTGGGTCCTAAAATCTTTAGTTATATTAAATCGTTCTTAACAAACAGGAAATTTCGTACAAGAGTAAATAATGAATATTCTAATCTCAATAATCTTATGAATGGTATACCTCAAGGTTCACCACTCTCAGTAGTTATTTTTATTATTGCTTTTAATGAAATTAGCGATATATTATCTAAATATCAAACTGTAAGGCATTCCCTGTATGCAGACGATTTAATCATTCTTTCGAAAACCAAGCAAATTTCACAAATTATAAATAACTTTTCAAATATTCTTGCTGATATCGATAACTGGTGCAAAGTATCGGGATCCATAATATCTTTTGATAAAAGTAATATTCTACATATATGTCGGAAAACAAGTTGCCCAAAAAATATAAATGTAAACTTTAAAAATATAGATATTTGTAATGTAGACCATTTAAGTATTCTTGGTGTCATATTTGACAACAAATTTAGTTTTAAGAACCATTGTATTTATCTAAAAAAAAACTTATCTACCAGGACAAACATTATAAAATACCTAACAAATAAATCTAGCTGTTCACATATTAACACGATTGTAAGAATTATAAAATCTATCATTCTATCAAAAATCGACTACGGTCTTTCAATATATGGCAAATGCTCGAAATCTAATCTGCAACTTATCAAACCGGAATACAACACAGCAATAAGACTCGCCCTCAGAGCCTTCAGAACAACACCAATTATAAACATGTTGACTGAATCCGGACTACCTTCCATTGAAGAAAGATATGGCTTTGTTACAGCACAACTTTTATATAAAATTACATCTTCATGCAACTCACCTGTAACAGAAGTTGCGAAACAAGTACTCAACAGGAAAAGAATACCAAAATGTCCTTCAACATTAAATAACATCCTCTCTCTCTCCAATCAACTTGAGTTTCCAATCATCTTCAGCGCAACTAAAGAATCCACATATCCTCCATGGTTCCTGAAACAAAGGTCAATAATCACTGACCTCAACAAGTTACCGAAAAACTCGACAAACAACGAAACCTACAGAGCTGCTTTTAGAGAATCAACATCCAAATTCAAAGACAAAAATTGGCACTTTGTTTACACTGATGGTACAAAAAATCAACATGGTACTGCCTTCGCAGTAGTTGATGAATCTGGACAAATTCTCTGTAAAAGTATACTGCCAAACTTTTCATCTGTATTCTCTGCCGAATCCATTGCAATCCTATCAGCAACAAAATTAAGCAGCAATCACAAAACAATTATATGCACTGACAGCCTTGCTGCAATCAATGCGGTAAGAAATATAAACAACAACTCTCCACCCATACGATGCATAAGAGATACACTCATAGCAAACAAGGACAGACTGAAACTTTTATGGATACCTGGACACGCCGGTATCAAAGGCAATGAGTTTGCCGATCAAACCGCCAAAGACGCAGCCAAGGAACCACTCTTAATGTCTTTCATACCTAACAAAAAAGACATATCAAATATGGTAAAAAAACACTTTATAATAGAAAGAAGGAACCAATGGACAACGTATCACCACTATTACACCAACATCAATCCAGAAGCTCAAGAGGCAGTCTATCCAACAAATTGCTCAACATTCATGATTCGTAGTTTTTTACGTCTCCGAATGGGACACTCAAACATCACCCATAGCTACATCTTCGAAAAGAAAGACCCCCCAACATGTCACTTCTGCAACAGAGAAGTTCTCACCATCCATCATCTACTCTTCAACTGCAACTCAATTAAAAATGTTCTACATACCTTCATTAAACACAAATCATTACTCGACATCTTGAAAGACCCATCCGAAGAAAATATAAAACTAATACATACATTATTAAAAGCATTAAATTTAGATAAACTTATTTAACTTCTCATAAAATTGCTTAAATTCTTTTTTATTTATTTATATTTTTAGCTGATAGTCCTGGTAGCTATAGCTTTTAATTATTGTTTTGTAATTCATTACATTGTAATAAAATAATAATAATAATAATAATAATATAAAACATTTAATTTGTTCTTTAGTTCGTATTATTTACATAAAACGTCGTTCGGTGTCATTTCCGTGTCGTAATGTCCATAATTCTGTGTTCTATTCTATTCAATTTATGGAATTGTAAATAGATATAATGGATTTTAATAGCATACTAAGGTGTTTTCATCGAGGGTCCAAAATATTAATATTTTTAAATCTATCTATCTATTATTTGTATCTATTTCACTGATCATTAAGCATAATTTAATTAGGAATTTAGTTGAGTGGGTATTTTAAATATTCTTGATCATATTATGTGCCAACTATCAAAATGGTCGGTGAAACGGTATCTATTCATTTCAAACAGACAACATTAATATAGTTTATATAGACATAACAACATCAATTCTTATATTATGTAAATGTTAATAATTATTAAGATAATCTTGTAAAAGCTGGTGAAAAGAAATATAAATTTAGATATTTGTTTATCTTATCCTTATAGCTTTGTCACAATGGCCGATGGAATGAGTGGCAATTTCAACATAAAACAGGAAATCGATACAACAACTAATTGTTGTAGTCCCACAACATCAATTCTCAATTGTTCAAATTCAATTTCATATAGCAGTTCGGCCAGCAATCAGCTGCAGACTTCACCATCTGTATCACCAGAACGTCAATTGTGCAGTTCAACTACATCTTTGTCAGGTGATTTACTTTGTGTCAATGGAAGCGAAAATAAAGCTGGAATACGTGAGGAAATCCGTCGACTATGCTTGGTATGTGGCGACGTTGCATCGGGCTTCCACTACGGAGTTGCCAGCTGTGAGGCGTGTAAAGCATTTTTCAAACGAACCATTCAGGGAAATATCGAGTATACTTGTCCAGCAAACAACGAGTGCGAAATAAACAAACGCCGCAGGAAAGCCTGCCAAGCATGCCGTTTCCAAAAATGCCTTCTTATGGGCATGCTCAAGGAAGGCGTACGCCTTGACAGAGTTCGGGGCGGTCGACAAAAGTACCGGAGAAATCCGGTCTCAAATTCTTATCAGACAATGCAGATGTTGTATCAGTCGACGACTTCATCGCTGGAAGATATAAAAATCCTAGAAGTACTCAATACCTATGAACCGGAAGCACTGAGTGTGAGCCACCAAGAGGAAGTACAAAATAGTGGTTTTTCGTCGAAATTCGGTGGCGATGCACATGATATGTTAGCTGTCCTAAGCGATCTATACGACAAAGAATTGGTTGGGGTAATTGGCTGGGCCAAACAAATACCCGGTTTCACGGAACTGCCTCTTAACGATCAAATGAAATTGCTCCAGATATCATGGGCCGAGATTCTTACACTGCAATTAGCATATCGTTCAATACCATTCAATGGTAAACTGAATTTTGCCTCTGACGTTTGCATGGATGAGCGAGTAGCGAAGGAATGTGGGGCCACAGAACTGTACTATCATTGCGTCCAGATTGTGCAGCGAATGGAGAGACTTTCGCCCCGCAAAGAGGAGTACTACTTGTTG
The DNA here is from genome assembly GCA_949320155.1 of Melangyna quadrimaculata. Taxonomy (NCBI): domain Eukaryota; kingdom Metazoa; phylum Arthropoda; class Insecta; order Diptera; family Syrphidae; genus Melangyna; species Melangyna quadrimaculata. Next base: position 196,322,124 of record OX439484.1, on the reverse strand, counting down.
AAGGCTCTGATTCTCTCAAATTGTGACGTCCTGCTGGACGATTCCAGCTCCTTGCGAAACTTCCGCGAGTCCATACTAAATTCACTGAACGACTGCGTGTATTTGCTCCGCCATACGACAGCAGTATCACATCAACAGCAATTACTTCTACTACTGCCGTCCCTGAGGCAAGCCGACAATATAATACGAAGGTTTTGGCGTTCAATTTGTCGCGAAGGTAATGTAACCATGAAAAGACTTTTCGTAGAGATGTTAGAGAGATAAAAAAAGACCACACAACTTGTTTTTCTTTTTTATCAGCCAGCAATCAGTAGTACAGCTATGTAATGTATATATAGTCCTATATAATCATTTATATAAAGTATGTAATGTATATGAATATATATAAAGTAATTATAATAAAAATATATACATATGTATATAGTCGAAACATAAACATAGAATAATACTAATAAGAATAACAATAAACAGAGTATAGCATTAAATGTTTAAAGGTAGAATAAATGAGAGGAAAAACAATTCTTATCAATACAAAATTAAATCGCAATAAAGGTGAAATAATGTCTAAATAATATATTTTAACTTAAATGTGCTACCTAAATATTATATAAAACAAAAAGGAAATCATATTATTTTTTGTCATAATAATGACGTCAGTTTTAGTGTAAGAAATATAATATAAATATAGTAGCTATACTCGCATGAGAAACCAATCTCAATCTCGATTGCGTCGCAAAAAGATCTCCACAGCTGAATTTATATAACGAAGAAACTAAGGATCAAAGTACTAACCGGTCAAACTAACAAAGTAACCATACCAAACATCTTAATCAGAACTTTGTTACGAGTACCCAAACCCTCCCCCCCCCCAAAAGACTGTTTAAGAATTCATTAATTTCGTGTGAATGGCTATTTATATGAGATGAGATGTAGTTTACGATGGAATTTAACGGGGTGACTGTTAAAAGTTTTAACATAAAAACTTATGTCGAAGCCGAAAATAAAAAATAAAGCACCGGTAAAAACTTTGTATTTATAAAAATATTATAAATAATAATGTAATATAATATATGTATGTATAATAATGTAAAAGTAATCAAATAAATTTGTTTTAATTTTTGTTGAACAATTTAACGTGGTTTTATATATCATTAACATACTTTCTTTATTTTACATTATTTTTTTTTCTTTCATAAACAAGTGAATCGCATAGTCAAGTTCAAGGCATTTCAAATGAAAACTGAATAAATATTAGGACCCGATGTACCTGAACGAATTTGATATGAATCGATATTTCACCGTAAAACCCCGAATATCAACATTGGTAAAAGCCCGAAATGTTTTCATTTTCTCATTTGTCTCAAATAAAACTTATTGACATACATATATCGTAGGTCAGAGAACAGTACAAACAAAAGTCGACGTGGTTCCTTGAGTCTAAACGAAAAAACAACCACCAAAAAATTAGATCTTATGGTGGCCTGATGCATGAAAAACCTCATGTAGCACGAATAGGATACCTCTAACGTTATTTGAACCTCCGAGGAAGTATGCGTTGCGAAGAATGTTCGGCTCCTACAGTCAGTCAGTATATTTTAACTAAATACCGACACGAACTAATGCTAGGTTTCCACTTGTCATTGAAAAGACGCAAATTGATAAACTTTCCAAGCCAGGGTGAGTTATACTTGCTCGCTACTACTACTTTGTTTACTTTTTGTGTTGTTAAAAGCCACCCTGTCCTGGAAAGTTTGTCAATTTGCGTTTTTTCAATGAAAAGTGGAAACCTAGCATAAGGTTTGTTTTATAGTACTAATCAAAATCAAAGCAATTATTGTACAATATTGATTTTTATTCCTGCTATGATGATTCCTGCTAATGAGTTCAATAAAAGGTGCTGGTTAAAAACAAAATATAAAAATATGTATATAAATTTTGAAATAACACCGCAAAGTAAACAAGTTAATCGGCCCAAGAAATAACCATCAAAATGTAATTCTTAGATTTCATACGAATCGGAAAATGTTTGTTCTGTTCCGAATGATACCTCGCTGGGACTAATCAAAAAAAACTTCATAAATATAACAGCAAGAAAATAAAACAAATTTTCTTGACAAAAATGTCGTCGTAATCAATATAAAACACCTTATAACAAGGCCAAATTATTTTATTACAAAAAAAAAACACATTTAAAAAATAAAATAATTCAACATAATTATTATCAAACATAAATATTTACAGACTAGACATTTAAAAAAATAGCAACTAAATTTCAGTATCAATCTTCTTTTGCATGGTAACGGTTAATCTCAGACTCAAAGTAGCGATTGCTGTTTTCTTGGAAGCGATCAGATCGCTCTAACTCCTTTCGGAAATAATCTATGGTCCGATGGAGACCCTCTTTCAACGGAATTTTGGGTTCCCACTTTAGGTATTTTCTAGCTCGGGTTATGTCTGGTTTTCGACGTTGAGGATCATCTTCAACTGCAGAGGTTTGACCAATCTCGCTCTTGCCACCAACCAGTTCCCTTATAATGACTGCAAATTCCTCGATTGTATGTTCAACTGGGTTGCCGATGTTAACCGGTTGAGTGTAGTTAGAAGCCATAAGGGCTAAAAGACCATCGACCAGATCGGAGACGTACTGGAATGATCTGGTTTGCTTGCCATTGCCGTAGACAGTAATGGTTTCGTTTTTCAGAGCCTGTATGATGAAGTTGGACACAACTCGGCCATCACTCATATGCATGCGGGGACCATAGGTGTTGAAGATTCTCGCTACCCGAACATTCACCTTCTCCTGCTTGGCATACGCATAGCTGAGTGTCTCGGAAACTCGTTTGCCCTCATCGTAGCAAGCACGTGGTCCAATTGGATTTACATGGCCCCAGTAAGTTTCCGGTTGTGGGTGAACAGTCGGATCGCCATAGACCTCCGAAGTGCTGGCTATCAACACCTTGGCCGTGACTCGCTTTGCCAAACCTAAGACATTGATAGTTCCCATGGTGTTTGTCTTGATGGTCTTCACTGGATTGTACATATAGTGGGGCGGGCTAGCCGGACTTGCCAGGTGATAAATCTCATCGACTTCAATAAAGAGCGGATTCACGATGTCGTGATGTATCATTTCAAAATTTTCATGTCCGAGCCAGTGCTCAACATTGCGTTTGCGTCCCGTAAAGAAATTATCCACGACAATAACTTCGTGCCCTTCTATCATCAAAGTGTCCACCAAGTGGGATCCCACAAATCCAGCTCCACCCGTTATAAGTATTCTTTTCCTCGTTTTGTAGTTCAAATACTTGACATTCGGATACTTCTGGGGGATGCTTGCTTCCAAAATTTTTACTTTTTCCTCTAACTTAGCGAGTTTATTTTTCGTATATTTTAATTCCTGGCGTTGTTGTTCCAGAAGATCAAAATTGATGATTCTGCCATTGAGAACAGAGTTGTCCACAATCGTATCTTCTGCAGGTGGCTCTTTCTTGTTAGCAGCGGCTGGGGAAACCTTACCTAGACTATTTTTGGTGGGTTGTTGTTTCCTGGCAAGAGCTTTAAATAAACAGAAAACCACAAATATGATAATAAAAACTGCCGTGACTTGTTTCATTCTTTTCCGCATTAACGTCATCTCATAACAGCTTTTGCTGCTGCTGTTTTCTTGTGTTGCATGAGATGGTGGAAGTGCAGTCGTAGTTTTTCTTTGCCTCAAATGGTAGACGTTTTTAGTTATATTCAATGGAGTACTGTCGTCAATTTTAATAGAAATGACTGGTTTATTTGAACAACGTTGAACCCGTCAGGGTTGTGTGCAATGGAATTGATAAATAAATTTATTTTTTTACTGACAAAACACTTCACAAGTGTTTTTCTAATTTCGTTGCCCGGTGATGACAAGAACTGACACTTGTGAAAACAGGTGATTCTGACATTTGCCAGTGATGGGCATTTTTTGGGTGCATTTAGCTTGCCTGCGTTCGTTTAGTTGGCTATCGGGTCCGGGCATTTCTAGAACTGGTGTTCTGACACGTCACATTTACCATCCGTTGGTGTGGGTGCTCTCATTTATCACCATGTAAATAATGCTTGAAGGGCGAATGTTTCTTCGCAACGTTGCTGTGGGCACTATCATTTATTAAAGCCCTTCCACACTAACCCACTGTGTAGTAATACACGTCAAATTGAAATTATGATAGAATTTCATGTGGCTGCCAAATTTTTGGGAATGAAATGACTTTCCATATTTTGCTTCCACACTTGCTTGTATTAGCCGTATTTTTTGCAGGTTCAGATAAAATTGTCAAAAAAAACGACTTCCGAACTTAGCAAAGTCATCGAGCAAAAATCACCAGCATTATCACGAAACTCAGAAATCGTCATTACAACCTTTCAGCTTTTGGACAAGCATGCAAAATAAAAACAAAATATTCTCAAATTAAAGAAATCTCGTGAAAAATGTGAAAAAACGCAATTTCAAATCACAAATCAGAAATTTAAAGAAATAAATTTACAAAACAGGTAAAACGACATCCGAACCTAGCAAAGCTGCATTTTTCATTTTTAATAGATTTCTTGTGTGCTTTCTTTTTTTCAGATCTGCCAAAATTAGAAAGTGAAATTGTTTTTTGAAAAAACACCAGGCTTGTAGCTGATGGAAAACCTCGCTTTAATTCGAGATTTATAAAACACCAACAAATTTGATATTTTTTGAAAATAACATGTGTTAGTGCGGCCTTAAAATTTGTTGTATTTTTACCTATCAACACCTTGAGCTCAATTCTTAGAAACTCAATTGAGCTAATTAGAGCTACTTTACGCCATTCTGCTGTCATTTTCGTTCTCTTGTGCAAAAAATATCAAAGGAGAACACGGGTGTGTAGCACATTATAAAAAAATTAAGTTTCCTATAGAAAGGTAATTAAATGAAAATTTAATTAATCGTAATCGATTTCGATTTAAAAGACTAACCCCCAAAATAGCCACTATGGACAAAAAACAGCAACTAAATAAAAAAAAAGATGTTGAAAAAGTCGCCGATGAAAAACTTGAAAACAACGAAGCAACAAAAACTGAAAGTGGTGGCGGTGGCGGCGAAAAACCCGATGATCAAGGTAAATTATTTTTCAAAAAAATCGTCTTAACAAAATCCACCTACAAAACACAAATTTGTTGATCCTTAGCATGGGAAGATAAAGAATCACGCAATCGTTTAGTGTCGGCGCTTTCTATGAAATTCGTTGATGTGATGTCGGAATTGAATTCGACTAACGACGCCTTTAAAATTCCCAAGGATATTCGAAGTGAGTGCCAGAAATTTAATTTGCCTTTTTGCTCCTGAATAATTAAATACTATTGCGTGTTTGATTGAACTGTTTGTTTATACAGTGAATTTTGTTTGTTGTCCTTGAATTGCAGCTCTCTATGGCGGGTACCAGAAAACCGACGAGGTAAATGCGCGTGAAAACGCAAACAAAAAGTTCACCTTCTGGTCAACCCAGCCGGTGCCGAAGCTCAATGAGGAAGTATTTACAAATGAATCCATCGAACCGGATAAGGATATTTCGGAAATCCGACAGGAACCTTACACGTTGCCCGAAGGCTTCAAATGGGACACGCTGAACCTGAACAGCTCCCCCATGAACCTTACCGAGCTGTATACCCTCCTCAATGAAAACTATGTGGAAGACGATGATTCTATGTTTCGCTTTGATTATCAACCGGAATTCTTGAAGTGGTCCTTACAACCGCCTGGCTGGCGACAGGACTGGCATGTTGGTGTTCGGGTTGTGAAATCAGGACGTTTGGTAGGATTCATTTCGGCAATTCCCAGCAAACTCAGATGCTACGAGAAAATATTGAAAGTTGTAGAAATCAATTTTCTGTGCGTGCACAAGAAACTGAGAAGCAAACGTGTTGCTCCAGTTCTGATCAGGGAGATCACGAGACGAGTCAATTTGACTGGCATTTATCAGGCGGCTTATACCGCCGGCGTTGTGCTGCCGAAGCCAGTTTCAACATGTAGATACTGGCACCGATCTCTCAATCCTAAGAAACTTGTCGATGTAAGTAAAATTGTTTCCATCAAAATTATGTTAAATGGTTTTTATGGTTTTCCTTTTTTTATAACATCCCTTCTCAGTTAAAATTTTGAATTCTGCTTCTGTGCAACAACTGCATTATTATAAGTCGCTTCAGAAAATAATGTTGATTTATAACTTGCAATTAGTTTCTCAGGGCCGAGCGCCCGCTAGTTCAAGTTTATCTAATTAAAGGCATAACCTCAAAATTTTAAACTAGTTAACACAATACTAAAGTATGCTACTAAAAGTAATTTTGGGTACAAAATTACTTGATATTATACCAAATATGCCGTATTATCGTATTAAATTGATTAAAACTTTGCATTTATAATTGAATGTGTCTGGCGTTGACTGGAATAAGAATTGAGTCATGGTCAAGTAAGTGTTATAAAAAAACACTCTCTATATTGATCAGTGTTTATAAAATGACGAAGAATAACTGCCTTTGTTTTTTTAAAAAATGATGCTAAATATTTTACATGAGATATAAACATAAAAGCACGTTACCTTTTTTAAATCTTTCTCGACATTTTACCCGCTAAAGCAATTTTCTTCAAACTTGTTTTATTGAGTTCTTCAGCAGGACATAGGGATCGGTGATGATTTGGAGAAAAGCCATGGTGTGGATTAGATGGTTTTACAGGGTTGAGAGTGCTATAACAATTTTGTTAGCGGTAGAAGAATCTTACTTTAATGGAAGGTAGATCGCATTCAGAGAGCATATTCACAATCGGAATTTTATTCCTCTTTGAAGTTTGAAATCTGAGTCATGGCAACACGACCACAACACGAGGCGGTGTGATTCTGGTTTATTAAATAAAAACATACAGGATTACCAAACCATTTTAAGACCATCTATTTTATTTTTTACATTATGCTTTTAATATTATGTCCATGTACCTATTGATGTATAAAAAAAAACTCTGAGGTTCTTGCTCGTCAGCTAATTGGGTTGAAATTATGATTAAATTAATCCTATTCGCATATATTTTTTTTTTTATTTTCAGGTAAAATTCTCACACCTAGCTAGAAACATGACAATGCAGCGAACAATTAAACTCTTTAAATTGCCCGATCAACCAAAAACGCGAGGTTTTCGTCGTATTCAAATGAAGGACATGGAAGGTGCTCGCAAAATACTGGACGAGTACCTTGCAAAATTCCAAATATGTCCAGTGTTCTCTCAAGAGGAGTTTGTGCATTGGTTTTCTCCACGAGAAGGTATTATCGATTGTTTTGTCGTCGAAGCTGAGAATGGTGATATAACTGATATGGTGAGCTTCTACAGCTTGCCATCAACTGTGATGCATCATCCTGTGCATAAGAATGTACGAGCAGCTTATTCATTCTACAATGTATCGACAAAAACTCCCTGGCTGGAGCTTATGAATGATGCTTTAATTTCAGCTAAAAATGTCCAAATGGACGTATTTAATGCCCTAGATCTAATGGACAATAAGAAGTTCTTGTCCCCTTTGAAATTTGGTACCGGTGATGGAAACTTGCAATATTATTTATACAATTGGAAATGTCCGACCATGCGACCTGAGGACGTAGCTTTGATTCTTATGTAGCGCGGAAATGCCGGTTTAATAAACAAAAATCACACACAAAATTATCGTAGTAAGAATCCTATAAAAACAAACAAAAAAAAAAAAAACAAAAAAAATGTCATGGGATAAAATAACACAAAATAATGTGGCTATGCGCACTTGAAGTTTGTGGGTATTTTTGTTTCTTTTATTTTCTGCTGCCTTGTTTTTGTTCTGTGTGCTAGAATTCCATAATTTGAAAATAGAAACAAAAAAATTTCAATTTGTTTGCATCTCAGATACATTTTTATTATTTGTGCAAAATATATATAAGGAGTACTCACATCAAAAACCCACAAACTTCGTACTGTGTTTTGTTTTGGAGTGTAGGGATTAATTATAAGAACTTATTACTCCCCTGTTGATTTATATAATTTCGCTCGAGAAAAATAATATTATGATAAAGAAAATAAATTAAACATTTTACTGCAATAAATGAGAATTCATCTTAGAAATTTTTCCTTGATTTAATTTGTTGTTCCTCCGTCCTTGTTTCATGAACTACCAATAAAAAAAAATTAAAAATAAATTGGGTGGCGCGACGGCTCGTGAAGAACCAGGGCCTAGTGACTAACAACTCGCAACCATTCCTGTGTGCGTGTGTCGACAGGAATGGAAGAGACCTACAATTTTATGCCGAATCCAAACGGCTGGACGAGAAGCACTTATTCATGACAAGTGATACTCTTGGAGGATTTGTCAATTCCTCGCAAACTTTTTAGTTTTTAGGTGGACGAGGCTGAAGTGAACCCAACCCTCCAGCGTGACAGTCCAACGCACTAACCATTACGCTACGGGCTACTACAAAAACTACAAATAAACCTGAAAACAATTTTAGCGGAAAATTGACTTTAATTAAATAATAACGCAACGCTTTGTGTGGATTTCGCTTTCGAATAAATTGTAGAAGTGGTGTTCAAAAGGGTAGTTATGTGCATTCAAGAGGACACAAGCGTCCACAGGTTTTTCTCAAAACCCACCTCTGTCTACCAACTCCTACTCTCACCTCCACGTGGTGAATATCGGGTGTCTAGTACCTCAGCTGGAGACGGGGTTTAAATCCCCGTGGAAAGCTGTTGGGGACAGCCAACGAGAGAGGGGGGGGGGAGGAGTGTTCCCACTAAGGCACTTCTCCTTTCATCGAGGCGGCAGCGGACGAATTCTCTAGATGGAATCAACGGTGGCGTCTACAGTTCCAGTTAGGTTGAACTACTTAGTGAACACCTTATATGGGCTACTACGACATATTTGTAGCTCAGGCCTATAAGGAGCGGTTTATCCGGCTCCCTACCCTTGGAGTTATACGAAGGGTCTGCTCCTCCGGGTCGGGGGTTGTGCGTCGGGGTGGAGAGGGCATACGGAGACTGAAATCGTGTGACATCTACTACGGCGGGTGCTTGAAGGAACAGGGTCAGCGGCTCTTTGGTTGTGGTTTTGTGATAAGGGGAAGACTTAGGCAAGAAGTCTTGGGCTTCCGAAGTGTAAGCGAGCGCCTGGTCACAATCCGCATCAAAGGCAAATTTAAGAACATTTCGCTGATTTGTGTTCACGCCCCCCATGAAAGGAGAGAAGACTCAATTAAAGAAGCATTCTACGATCTCTTGGAGACAACGTATGATATGTGCCCGAAGTACGACGTGAAGATCATTCTTGGTGACTTTAACGCAAGATTCGGAAAGGAGGGCACCTTTGGTTCGATAGTCGGAGGACACAGCCTACACGACGAAACTTCCGGCAACGGACACAGGCTGGCAGACTTTGCGGCGGGGCGAAATGTCATCATCTCAAGCACCTACTTCCCACACCTCAATATACACAAGGGGACTTGGCGGTCGCGTGATCAAGTAACCGTCAACCAAATCGACCACGTTGCGATAGACGCGAGACATGCTTCCAGTATCTTGGACGTCCGAACGTTCCGAGGGGCCAACATTGACTCGGATCACTACCTGGTGGTAGCTAGACTACGTATGCGGATATCCATGACGCGACAACGCAGAGCAGATGCTGTGAAAAGATTCGATGTCGAGAAGCTTAAATCGCAAGAGACTGTCAGAACTTTTGCAGACCACGTAACTCTTAATCTCTCAGGAGGTCCGCCACCAGTATCAAGTGCAGAGGACCAGTGGGAACACTGTCAACAAGCCATCAGAAGTGCCGCCTCTGATGTGCTGGGTTTCACTAGGCGAATACAACGAAACCCCTGGTTCGATGAAGAGTGCCGGCTAGCGCATGCAGCTAAGGACGAGGCCTACCAGGCAATGCTGCAGACTCGAACAAGAGCTGCTGAGAGAGTGGCCCGGGAGCTCTACGGGCTGAAACGAAAAGAGGAACGCCGACTTCTCAGGAGGAAAAAGAGGGAGCACGAGAAGCGGGCGGTAGAGTCTATTGAGGGTTGTAGCGGTAGGGGAGATGTTCGAAAATTTTATCAGAGGGTGAAGCGATCCACCCAAGGATTCAAGGCTAGAACGGAAGCCTGCTGAGATGAGAGTGGGAATATGGTAGTAGACACACAGTCAGTGCTGAGGATCTGGAAAGAACATTTCTCTAGACTGCTTAATGGCGAAGACAGCCAAGATGCCGCTAATAGGCAGAACGCTCCATTCAACTTAGACGACGATGGCCAAGAGTTCCGCCCACCCGACCTAACCGAAGTTCGGCTGGCGATATTCAAACTTAAGTCGTACAAGGCTGCAGGTGCGGATGGCTTACAAGCCGAACTATTTAAATCAGCGGGAGATGAATTGGCTAGGAGCTTACACCAGCTCATCTGCAAAACTTGGTCGGAGGAAAGTATGCCCGATGAATGGAACCTCGGTATAGTGTGCCCCATCCATAAAAAGGGAGATGTTCTGAAATGTACCAACTACAGAGGAATTAGTCTCCTAAACGTCGCTTATAAAATCTTGTCGGCCATCCTGTGTGACCGCTTAAAACCTTTTGTCAACGATCTGATCGGCCCTTATCAGTGCGGGTTTAGGCCAGGCAAGTCAACCGTCGATCAAATGTTCACACTCCGACAGATTTTAGAAAAATCCCGGGAATTCCAGATCGATACACACCACCTTTTTATCGATTTTAAAGTCGCGTATGATAGCGTGAAAAGGAACGAATTATACAGAGCCATGTCGAGTCTCGGCATCCCTGCCAAACTCGTCCGCCTGTGCAGGATGACGATGGAGAAATCTCGCTGCTCCGTCAAAATTGGTAAGAACACCACTGATTCCTTTGATGTTGAGAAAGGATTGAGGCAAGGCGACGCGTTATCATGCAACCTATTCAACATCGTTCTTGAAGCCATTGTACGCAACGCACATGTCAACACCAGCGGTACAATCTATCAAAAGTCCGTTCAATTGCTTGCATATGCGGATGAAATAGACATTGTCGGCAGAACGAAGCGAGCTGTGGCAAGGGCATTTGCGAGCATTGAATCGGAGGCGGCTAGAATGGGATTGGCGGTTAATGAGGACAAGACGAAGTATATGCTGTCATCGAGAGAGGAATCTCAACATCGTCGACTCGGGCAAAATATCACGATGGACAGATATAACTTCGAAGTTGTCAAGGACTTTGTCTACCTGGGCTCCACTATTACATCGCAGAATGACATCAGTGCAGAGATCAAGCGAAGAATTACTCTTGCCAACCGCTGTTTCTTCGGTCTAAGAAGGCATTTAAGTAGTAAGGCCCTCTCTCAGAGAACCAAGGAGACTTTATACAAAACCCTAATCATCCCGGTCCTACTTTATGGGTCAGAAGCATGGACACTGAAAGATTCGGATTAAAATCTGCTAGGGTGCTTTGAGAGGAAGATTCTTCGTGTGATTTTCGGTCCGGTGTGTATCGAAGGAGTATGGAGGAGAAGATTCAACGACGAGCTATACGGGCTATACAGCGACGTTGACCTGGTCAAAAAGCTGAAAATACAGCGGCTGAGATGGCTGGGGCACGTGGAGCGTATGGACAGCAACGCACCTGCGAATCCAACCCCGATGGGGTACGCAGCAGAGGAAGAACCCGTAACAGGTGGCGCAATCAAGTGAATGACGACATCAAAGCACTCGGTGTGCGCAACTGGAAGCGGCTAGCTAGGGACAGAGCTGGCTGGAGGGGCTTGTTAGTTGAGGCCGAAGCCCATCCTGGGCTGTGAGCGCCATCAAAAGTAAAGTAAGTAAGTAAGTATAAATTGTAGAAGGAGATGCAAAAAATCAATTTGTGTACGGAGGTATGTATGTGTGAATCCATGTTCAAAAATTTCAATTAGAACAAATTTTCCACTATGAGACCTGAGGTCGCATTACTACTACGTATTTGGCAAAATATGTAAATCTATTAGTTTAAAAGTTACAGCACAATGCTAAATTTGTCTCCTTTTTGTTTTGCAGTGTTAAATAGATCTCATGAACTTGAATTCTACAACAATTGCTTTGATTTTAACTGAGTAAATAAAAACAAAAAAGATATTTAATGAGTATTTTAAATTAATGTGAAATGTATTGGGATTTCCGATTGTTTTGTAGATAGTATTGGTAATACCTTGGTATTTTATATTTTTCAGAGGAAAAGCCATGACTTGAAGCAATTAAATATTTTTTGTCCCGCAGACCTGATGAAACTTGAGAACACAAGTAAAATGCATTAATACTATTCAAATTTATTCAGTGGGTCATTTAGTTGCTTAGAAAAAAAAACAAAGATTTAGTACCTAGGTAATCAATTTATTTCTATCATAACACTGACTTGGTTTACAAACAAAAATAAGTTAAATGTGTAAAATAAAAACGTTATCGACATAACGTTGCATCAATTTTTTGCAACCATGGTACAATGTCTTTCAGCTTAAATCTGTACATCTTATCGCTAGCAATTGGATTCCTCTCTAAATACACTGTAGCAAGCTTTTTGTTTTTCTTAAGCTCCTCTATGTTCTTCCATTCGGCTACTTGATTGTCATTTAGCCACAACTCATCCAATTCAGCTAACTCATCAACGTTCTCAATGCACTTGATCCTATTCTTTGCCAAATCCAACGTTTCAATTAGTTTGTTCTGTGTCAGGTTTTCAATAATTTCAATGCCATTTTCGGACAAATACAACTCATTCAGATTTACAAGGGACTCCAGATTCTCAATCTTTATAATTCGATTGGCCTGCAAACTTAAGCACTCCAGATTAACTAGTTTCTCTAAATTCTCGATCTTCCTGATTTTGTTCTTACCCAGGTACAATTGTCTCAGATTCACCAAAGTCTCCAAGCCTTCGATTTTTCTCAATTTATTGTCGCCCAACTCTAACATGGTCAAATTGGTCAGCATTCCAATATTCTCGATAATGCTTATTTTATTGGCACACAAAAAAAGCTTCTGTAGATTTTCCAAGGCTTCAAGATTTTCAATCTTAGTTAGACGATTGAAACTAATATCAAGTATTTCCAGATTTGTTAATGCCTCCAGATTCTCGATTTTGGTGATTTGATTGTCGTAGAATTCGAGTTCTGTTAATGTGTTCAAAGTGCTCAGATTTTCGATTTTCTTTATTAAATTCCATCTCAAATATAAGCTCTCTATTTTGGTTAGGGGTTCGAAATTTTCAAGCACTCCAATGCGATGATGATTCAGATCTAGGACCAAACATTCTGGATCGATTAGAACGATGTCTTCTATTTTTGCTAGCTCTTCTTGAGGAGCGGCCGCAGCAGCTGATGCAAGACTCAAATGGGTTACATCTATAGTACTGGATTTGGTAGAAGGTTCTGTTGCAGGTTCAGAAGTATCATCCTTTACGTTTTTTTCAGACATTTTACAGAGTTCAAGAAAATTTGAAATCAATAATTTTACTTAAAAAGCCGACAAAATTATCGCAAGCAAAAAATTGAAAAACTTGGAATAAAAATTAAATGACAGATGTATGACTTTTGAAATATCCACCGATAGGCCGCATTCGGAAACCTATACAATAGCCTTACCCTGAGGCCACATAGGCAGGACCGGCTTAAAGGCCTTCCACACTAGCTTACTGTGTATTAATACATGTCAAAAAAAATGGAAACAAATCATGTAGAATAGTGTGGAAACAAAATACGAAAGCCCAGCCTACACAACCCGACCTTCTCTCCCACAGGATTTGACATGTGTTAATACATGAATAATTTTAGGAATGGTTCTAATTCTATCCCACATTCTATCACACTTTTTTTAGGTTATGGTAATGTATTAATACAAGCAAGTATGGAAGCAAAATATGAAAAGTTGTTTCTTTCCCACAAATTTGGCAGTCGCGTGGAATTCTTTCCCACTTTCAATTTGGCATGTATTAATACACAGTGGGCTAGTTTGGAAGGGCTATTACAAGTACATTACATTCATTAGGCGTGTACCATCAACTGAACGCTCTGAGCCATGAATGAAAGAATACAAGATTACGACACTTCGGATTTTTCACTTTTTTATTGTAATTTTCAACACGCTTCGTAACTCAAGTGGAGACAAAAAAGACTAAACGTTGGTATAATTTGTATGAGATATAGGGACGCGAAAACTTTAAGTTACTTGAAGTTGTTTAAGTGATTTTTTACAATTATTTTTTTTTTCAATGTTGTGGGCTATATTTTGATGATATAAAAACAACAATAAAAATAATAATTCAATAAAGGAATATATCTGATATTTGAATTATTTCATCGCACTCTCTATTTTTGCTTCCTATTTTGAATAACAATTTAAAAACATTTTTCGGTAATATTTTTGTGTTTTTAAAATGAAAAATTATATTAATCATATAATAATTCGCGAACAAAAAATCATCTCTTTGCAAATTTTCTTGGCTGTCACATCTGTTGCTACGTTTTGTCTCCAAAAACGTAGGAAGTGGCGTAATCTTGTATTCTTACATTCATGGCTCTGAGCGCTCAAGGATTTTTTAAGTGAGAAAAAAAATCTCAACTGAGCACTGAGATTTCTTGCGGAGATTTCTGATCCAAACATTTCTTGGATTCACTGCTCAGTTTTTTTTCTCAATCGAAACAGCTGTTTGTTTGACAAACAAGTTATAATTTTTTGAGGGTGTGCAAATAAGAAAGTGGTAAATAAATACAAAATAAAGACGGAATGTTGGTGAAAACTCAAACTAATTGAATAAGCTATAAGCATTTTCATTAATTTCAATAAGATTTTTAAATATAAGTTGAAATTTTATTTCCGAACTTGTATGAGTATAATAACACATGTTTTTTTTTCTGAAAGAGAGCGGAGAATGTTGTCCCACCAAATGATTCTGCCTTAATCTGACATTGAGCGCTCAATGAGCGCTTAGTTTGTGGTACACGCCTATTTTCTTACTACACATACAAACCTGAGCAATTTGCTCGTGAACTGGCTTGCCATTTTCGAAGTCAGTTGGGAAAGCCCTGTAGAGAAGACAGTGGCCTCGTTCAGACTTAAATATAAAGCTATATGGATAGCTTTTCGTTGGAAATTTAATGCAAAATTAAATATTCTTTCTACCACAACTTTTAATGAGAAGAGGGACCAAGAATTTTTAAAATTTCCAAAATAGGCAACTGTCAAATATGATTGAAGGATGGCTATGATTATGATGAAATATACAAAATCTCTTAAAAATCCTAATTTTTTGAAAGTATATTTTTTGCTTCGAAAAATGAGAGTTTTGGGGATTTCGTAACATTTGGAACATTCTGTTACCGATTTGTCAAGCCAGAGACTGTCAAATTAAATTGAAAGATTGCTACGGAGATGATATGCATTGAAAAACTTGAAGATATCTGAACTTTTTGAGATAAAATTTTTTGCGCGGGAAAAGGCTATTTAAGCACCTTTGGGTGACATTTTGGAACGAAATATTCCTCGTACGACGTAATTTAGTTTCTTACCTATCTGTCAACGCATAAACTGTCAAACTCCATTAAAGGATTTCACCACGAGTTATGAGGTTATTGTGACTTTTGAGGCATTAAGCCTGATCCACATCAGTGTCGTGTGTTGTGTTGTGGAGTCGTGTGTCGCTATCGCTACAATGTATTTTATATGCGTAGAACCATATTTGTCTCGTGTGTTGTGTTGCAGTGTGGTGCATAAAATATATGGAATGACAGCGACACACGACTCCACAACACAACACAAGACACAGATGTGGATCAGGCTTTTAAGGCCTTCCACACTAGCCTACTGTGTATTAATACATGTAAAAAAAAAGTGGGAACAAATTATGTAGAATAGTGTGGAAACAAAATATGAAAGCCCAGCCTACACAACCCTGTATTAATACACAGTGGGGTAGTGTGGAAGGGCTATTAGTAAGGTTGCTTGAATAAAGCCTGATCCACATCTGTGTCGTGTGTTGTGTTGTGGAGTCGTGTGTCGCTGTCATTCCATATATTTTATGCGCCACACTGCAACACAAATATAGTTCTACACATATGAAATACATTGTAGCCATAGCGACACACGACTCCACAACACAACACACGACCCAGATGTGGATCAGTCTTAAGGCTGTTTTATTGTTATTTGATGTATGCTTTTTGATGATGTTGCCTCACGATTTAAAACGATCTATCAAATTATTAATTTCACAAGTGCTATCAAGCAACTAAAGGCTCTCCCAAACTAGTGCGGAACATTCGTTGCGGCGAAAAAACATTCGCATGTCAAAATATATTTACATGGTGATATATGAGAGTATGAGAGTGCCCACACCAACGCGGCGGAGAAACATATGGATTCATTTTGACTGACCAATGTTTCTTCGCCGCAACGAATGTTGGTTTGGGAGAGCCTTCCCTGCAAACCAAAACTCAGTAGTTTGCCTTGAAACACAACCACAAACAAAACGCATTCTATAAATGTATGTTTCTTTATTTACCAAAAACTCTCCCCTCAGAAAAATACTTTTGTTTCTCCTAAAAAAAAAAATAAAACCCTTCTATCGAAAAAGGGAAGAAAGGGTGCGATGTATACGATGCACAAAGTTTTGTCGAATGTGCTCGAATGTGCACAACATGACAAACAAAAACATTTATTTTATCGGCGAGCGCGAGTTATAAATGGTTGTTTTCTGGTTTTTGTTTATATAAGAAACAAAGGAATTATATTTAATTATTGTCATTATATTTAAATAGAAAATACAAATGTTTTTATTAGTGTTTTATACTTTGTTATTACTGCATTTCAGATTCATCAGATTCAAGGAAACCATTTTCGACGATCGTCGTGTATTTTAAGGTTGCAGCAAATTATTCAATTATTGGAACGGTTCTAAAGTCTGAACAATTTTTTTATTTATTTTGATAAAACTAGCAATAAACTGGTGACGAAAACTATTCGTAAAATTCAATTTATCATATAAATTATTTCATCTCAGTTTCAAAAGAAACAAACTTCTTTTACGTACAAGTTTCACCCATTATATCCGTACTTCTAGATTCGGGAACTCAGTATGTAGTATTACGGATATAACCGGTGAAATGTATACGCATAAGAAGTACTTTTAAATGTCAAGTTTCAGTGCTTTCGCTATGGTTTAAGAAAATACTGGCGAATAAGCATTAGAAGTACTTCCAGTAGTACTTCGTTGATATACATTTGAAGTACCTTTGTCAGTACTTTAATGGAGAGGAAATTCACTACATTTCGCATGCTAGAAAGAGATAGTTGCTTCATGTATTCTCATGTATAGGAGGTACATAACTGAGTTTTTTCCCGAGCCCCTATCTTTTTTCAGTGGAAAAGAAGTACTTCTATTACGTACAAATTTCACCGGTTATTTATGTTGTTCTACGTTTGCTGGGTTAACTCTTTTCTCCTTCCTTCGAAAATTAATTTGCATGACGATTAAAGAGAGTACCCACGCATGAAGTTATTTTTTTCTATATTTTTTCATTCGGAACCCTATATAGCCCTCGTTATAATCCAAATTCCATAATATTCCACCAAACCATTTCAATTTTCACCACATCATCAGCAAAACTTTTTCCTTCTGTCAAAAAAAAAAACGAACCATTGTAAATTTCGCGATTTTTCGTAGAAGAGAAGTCATAGGACTAATGTTTTGAAGAAAGGTTAACTTTTTTAAATTGTTTTTCATTGTGATGAAAAGATATTGCGAATAAAATACAATAATACAAGAAAATATTAAATAATTATGTCATTAAAAAGTTAAAAACATAAAACAAGCAAAAAATGGGTGCAAAAGAATCAAAACCATGGTGTATTAGTTATGAAGATGCAATCAAAAGAGGTAAGTTTAAAGGGAGAACTTTTTTCGTTTTCTTTATTCTGTGAATTTTTGTTGTTCCTATTTGTATTTTGATGAAGAAAAACTGAAATAATATGGTACAAGTTCAGACCAATATTCAAAGTACAAAATCTAATTATTATCCAAATGTCCAGTGTCATTCCCAACTAACATTTCAGCTTCGGTTCGGCTTAATAGAAGTTCCATAAGACATTTGTAAAGTTTACTTAAGCATAAAAAGGAGAATGTTATACAAGCTAATATAGCTTGTATACGTGATTGATTTCGGAAAATCTTATAAACTTATTCGCAGATCTTTTAAAAGTAGCAGATTGTATAAAAGCCTAAAGAAGCCGATACGAAGTTTTAACGAGCGATATTGGAAATTTGAATGACACTTCAACTTGACAGAAAGCTTCGGACATGGTTGTATAAAAGTGAAATACAAGTCTTATAGAAGGTGAACAAAAATAAATATAAAAAAAAGGAAGATAATTTTTTATTTTTTAATGTGATTTTTACTGCATTTTATCTGAAATCAAGTTTCAAATTCAATTATTTATTAATTTTATTATTTTAAACAATTATAAAACATAAATTATGTTTTTACTTCACTAGGGATCGAATTCGGGAACTCCTACGTGACAGTCCATCACTCTAACCACTCAGCCATCTTAGATATAATTTGGATGATGCAAAAACTTAATCAGCCTTTTCCTTTTTTAAACTTTAAATTTTCCTTAAATAAATCCGAGCTGCTTTAAAAATTTTAACACATGAACAAGATTTCTTTAACTCTCTTATACATTTCGCGTGAGGAAACAAATGTACCTTTACGATTTGTTTAGCAGTCCCCTTGCTCCATTTTCATTTCAATAGTCTTAAATTAATATCAATAGTCTTAAAATAAACTGCATAGTTTTGAAAATTTCAATCCGAAAAAACACGGCCACTTAAGCACGATTAACAGAAACAAGTTATGCTCATTAGGGGAGTGACGTTACAATCATCTGCTAATGTTCGGAGAAAAGAAAATTAATTAACTTTATTTGATTGTTATTATAATTTTTTCTATTTTTAAACTGCTCATTAAGAATTTGAAAACAATTTATTGAAATACTTAAATTAATTATGGTCTTCACTTTACCCTGACGCCACACGAGCCAGTACTGGCAAGCCAGTTGGCTACATAGATTTACTGTCAAGTTCGTATACGTGAACTTGCTGTGACGTAGATGGCACGCAACTTGTAAGCAAGAAACTAAATTACGTCGTACGAGGAATATATCGTTCCAAAATGTCTTTTCCCGCGCAATATCTCTAAGTAGATATCTAAGCAGATATCTTTAAGTTTTTCAATGCATCATCTCCGTAGCAATCTTTCAATTTAATTTGACAGTCTATGGCTTAAAAAATCGGTAACAGAATGTTCCGAAATGTCACCCGAAGTCCCCAAAACTAATTTTTCCCAAGTAAAACATATACTATCAAAAACTTGTGATTTTTAAGAGATTTTGTATAGTTCATCATAATCATAGCCATCCTTCAATCATATTTGACAGTTGCCTATTTTGGGAATGTTAAAATTTCTTGGTCCCTCCTCTCATTAAAAGTTGTAGTAGAAAGAATATTTAATTTTTCATTCAATTTTCAACGAAAAGCTATCTTAAAAGTTTTATATACAAGTCTGAGCGAGGCCACTGTCTTCTCTACTGGCTTCCCAACTGGCTTCGAAAGTGGCAAGCCAGTTGACGAGCAAGTTGCTCAGGTTTGTATAGGTTTGTAAGAAAATTTAAATGTATTGTAACTTGTAAGCCAGTACTGGCTCGTGTGGCCTCAAGGTTAAAGGTTAGACCGCACACAACTGCAGCGGAACTACACTTCACGACGCGGCAAAACATTATTTGTATGAAATTGTATGAGCTATATCGCACTAAGTGGCAACTGAACTTCATAAAATTTCATACAAATTATTGTGAATCGCAGTTCCGCTGCTGTGCAGTTCCGCCCAGTGCGGTCTAACCTTAAATAGAACAAAAACATAAAAGCTGACCGTGACGTCACATAAATACCCAGATATATGAAAATGCCGAAAGTATGTTTATCTGATGAGCATAATACTACGTTTCCACCAGACACTAAACCGAGATTTAGCAAGATTATCACAAATCTCCTTGAAATCTACAAGATTTACCATACAAATTTTAATCTCCTCAAATGAAGATTTCAAATAAAACTCATTCAAATCTACTTGGAAACATTAGTTTGTCAAATCAAACAAACTTTTTTTCGAAGAATAATTGTGGAACCGACCTATTTTCGTTTATTGACAGATGGAAATGTAAACAAAAACTATCTATCTCACTTCCACTTCATATCAAAAAAATGAAACATCATTTGAATGTTTTGCCATAATCCTCTTTTTGTGCAGTGGAAACACCAAACAAATCTCATTACCTAAATCTCGGTTTAGTGGTTGGTGGAAACGTAGTATAAACCTCGTTCATATGTTTATCGTACATTGAAACTTATGTCTTAAACCAACGAAAAGTAGCTTTCCGAATGCTCAAAAAGACAAATCAAGTAAAATGAATTATCTTTTTCTCCACGTGTTCAATTTATTCAATATACAAATATAATTAAGGCTCTCCCAAACCAACCCGGAACATTCGCTATGCAGGGCGAATCATTCACAATCATACAAAATAAATGACAAATAAATAATGCTAAACAACAAAAAAAAACTGCTGTTGACGAATGTTCCGCGCCGCTTTCGCGTTGGTTTGGGAGAGATACTTCATACTAACAGCTGATATCTAACCTGTTTATTTTCTTGGTTTTCGTTTGGTTTGGTTACATACACGGTTTTAGTCGTTCGAAAACGTATCAGATGCTTAAGAAGATACCATATGTGTGCCTACCACCCGAACGTGGCCATTCATTTATGATTCTTTAGTAAGACTTAGCAAGCCGTATCGAAGTATTGAAAATGGTTACAGCAAAACTTTTAAAGGCAGCAACTTATATAAACATTTTATGCAGCCTTTTTAAAGTGATATCTTCAATCATCTTCTGTAATATCAATTCTAGAAGCTTATTCGAGTGACAGCTCGCAAAATCGGTAAGTCTTAAAGAAGTAGTTATCCAGCTCGTTACATGTATAAGAAATTTTAAGGCCGTACCGAAGCTTTATATAAAGTGAAACCTGCGGCACATCAATATTTTTAAGCTAAAAGAAGCTGAATTGTTAGTTAGGTTGTCAAGTATGTCGAAAATATTTGTCTGCCTAGAATTGCTACATGACAAAAAATAACGATACACTTATTTATGCCAATTTGATAACTGCGAAATTGCCCCTTGGATAGAGAGATTAGTTTGTGTCGCCCAATTAGTAGTATTAATTTCTCGGTGTGTAAGGGTAGGGGTGTCGGGGCTCCCCTTGTCTTCTCTGGAACTGGAACAACTTGCTTCTTAGCTCTCTGGAATTTGGATCACACAAGTTTATTGCTTTTTTTTTATTCTTTTTACTTTTCATTCGATAATGTAATTTTCCATTGAACGTTGTAAAAGTGAAAATCCCACTTGATTTCGATTTGTAACTGGAACTGCACAACGCAGCATTTGTGCATCGAATAAATTTTTTTTTATTATTATTTAATTGCTTTCTCTGGGTCTCGTTGTGGGTTGGCTGAGTTTTCTGATAAAAAAAATGAAAAAAATCAGCATTTTTGTAATCTTATCATAGATTTCCAGAAGGCTGTGTGAATTTGAAAGGGCTTATCCGTAGCTAGATAATCTAATCTAGAGAGTTCGAAAGAAGTGCTAAAGGAGTAAAGTATAGAGTCTGAAGAAAAATAAAAAAAAATCATTTATGTAAGCCTGGGGATCGAACTCTGGATGCCTCGCACTACTTGTCGAGCTCGCTAACCGCTCGGCCAAACTCTTATATGAAATAATTAGCATTAAAACGAATTGAGTTTCTCCTTCAAAGAATTTTTAAACTCATAATTTATCTAAAAAAAAATCTATTGAAAGCGTTTTCGCCTGCCGCATGTGATTTAATATAAGAGCCTAATGTTTTCATTGCACATAATTATTTATGCAAATAATAAAGATGCCCACATTTTTGCAAAACTAAAAAAGCGTGCGTTCATTCGCATAATTACAAATTAATTATTACAATCACATAACACGTTTAACTTGAATTGCAAATGGTGGCAAAATTGAGTCATGGCGTTTGCAATATAAACTTTCCATATTTGCTTATATAAACATTAAAGCGACCCGAGCAAGATACTAACTTTAAGGATTGCATTAATATTTCTTTGGATCACTATTGGATATGATTAAAGAAACATCATGAAACGCATGAACTGTCAAATTCAATTAAAGGATGGCTTCGATGATGATGGATTAAAAAACCTCAAAAAAATCAATTTAAAAAAAAAAAAACTCTTAATTTGATGCGACAGAAAAATCTGTCAATGCATCCGTTAAGGTTGGCAGTATTATGCGTTAACCATCGCAAGACCTGTGCAGAATTCGACGTCATTTTTTGATTAAGAAAAAATCGTAGTCCGATGCCAAAGCAAATTCAATAAAATTGTGTATTTAGAATCCTATATAGGCTGCCCTAGTAAAAGCTGAACGTGACCGCAGATACTTGAAAGCAACTTGCTTACAAGTTACCTGCCGCCTACGTCACAGCATATTCACGTATACGAACTTGACAGTCAATCTATGTAGCCAACTGGCTTGCCAGTACTGGCTCGTGTAGCCTCAAGCCTACTACGCAGATTGCGCTAAATTTTAGCTCCCATACAAAATTCTTTACCAAAGCTAAATTTTTGAGAACTTTGTATGATAGCTAAAATTTAACGTGATCTGCGTACTAGGCATCAGGGTAAGATAGGTTCGTATTCATATAGGTTTTCGACGAACTCCTCCGAATTTACAAAAGAGAACGTCAAAAAAAATACACAAATTTTATTTTTTTTTTTAAATTTATTACTTTTCTCCCTTTCTAACTATGAAGTGGGAGTAAGATAAATTTCGGAGAAGTGAAAAATAGTCGGAAGAGTCAGTCCAATGTGAACACCGTCTATGGAAACAAACAAAAGTCTCTAGCCTGTAGTTTATAGGTATCACCGCACTAGGCGGAACTGCACTGCGGCGGAACTGCGATTCAAAATAATTTGTCATAAAACGTCAAAAAAAAATTTCCAGCAACTGGAGCCTTTTAAGGATTAAGGCTCTCCCAAACTAACGTGAAAGCGGCACATTCGCTGTTGCGGCGGCAGTTTTTGTTGTTGTTTAGTATTGTTTATTTGTCAAATGTTGTTAAGCATTGTTTATTTGTCAAATGACAAATAAACAATGCTAAACAACAACAAAAACTGCCGCCGCGTCGTCGAATGTGCCGCTTTCGCGATGGTTTGGGAGAGCCTTTCCTCTTTCATGGCCTGTGGAGTCCGGGTGATATGGCCGTCGGTGAATATTTCGCGCCGCTTTCGCATTGGTTTAGGAGAGCCTTATCAACACAAACCAATCCGGATTTCTTGGAATTGATTAGTGAACGAGGCAATTGTAAAGTATTCGGCCTGTAGAGCGAATGTTTCCGTGTACAAGTAATGCTAAAAAACAACAAAAACTACTGTCGGCGAATGTTTTGCGCTCCTTTTGCATTGGTTTGGAACATCATTGACTCTTTCATTTTTTGTATCGTTGCGAATCATTATCCCAGTTTACATTCCACGATTTTTTCAATGCCGATCTTTTGTTTGTTGGTAAAGGGGGTAAAAACGAGGGGTAGGGACCAAATCATTTGTACCACAAAACTCGAACGATTTTTCCAGTCTGTTTATGTTCCCTCTCACCTTCTTTCCAATTTTTTGTGTGTGTTCGGTGTCAGGGTGTCGTTCGTTTGAATGAACACAGCAATACAAAAATGAAGACAAGGAAAAATCCTGGGGGCCTAATTACCGCATCAGTGAGTGAGCATTAAGTTACTGAATTATCTGAATTTGGGATTCCTTCCTAAGATATCGAGTAAAGTATCGAGTATCGAACTCGATTTTTGGCATTTCCTCGTCAGTGAACGAGTGTTTTTTCATACGGTTGATGCTAGAGGTAGACGAGTGAGCAGTAAAATGGCAGAAAAATAAAAGTATTCTCTTTTCTGCAAATATTCCTACACAATATCAATTAATGGTGTTTCAGGGTGAATTAAAATAAGTTAAACATCACCCAGAAAATTATTCATGCTTGATTTTAAGACACAATTCGATTTAGCCAAAAAATATTTTTGGCCAAATTAAATTCCAAAGGCAAATGTAAACAAAACTTGAGCCCAACACAAAGCAGCTGTGGCAATCGACCAATGAAAAGTTAGGAATATTGACGTTAAGCAAAATGTACTAGAATTATCCTAGAACAATACAAACTCAATTCGATACGTGATACTTCTTGTAACATCATACCAATGTTATTACTCGATAGTTCGATAACGTGTAAAAGTTCTTCACTCCTTCACTGAAGATGTAATTCGGCCCCTGATCGGACGAATTGTTCTGTGTGTACATTTCACACGATTGCTGGAAAAATCGGGCAATGTAGATCGGGACATTCAGTCGGATTTGATTTGGGAGAACCCCCACAAAACGTAAAAGTGTTCGTGTAAAGGCTCTCCCAAAGTCCCGGCTACATTGAACGATTTTTTTAGTGCCGACAAAAAATTGTTCTTGTAATCGTGTGCGATTGAGATTGAGATAGCCCACACCAACGCGGTGGAGAAGCATATGAATTTATTTTGACTGACGAATGTTTCTTTGCCGCAACGAATGTTTCGCATTGGTTTGGGAGAGCCTTAAATCCCAACCCAGACATTCAACTCTGAACGAGTTCCTTAATGCAAATTTCAAATTTACCAATTCCATATCATTCCTCAGGAAATTTTTAATTGTCAAAATAAAATATATTTTTCGCAAACAAAATTTTGCTAGCAAACAAGTTGAACAAAAATTAAAATAAATTATTTGAAGATCTTTAATTCATTAATTTCCAAACTTATAACATATTTAAATAAAAGCATCTTCCCTAAAATTCTAATCAAAAGAAAACCAACTCCAAATTGTGATATTTTAAGTATTCTTAAAAATATTTACGTAAAAAAGTGATTCAAGAAAGGCATTAAGACAGAGAAAAAGATAGTGCGACAAAGATCAGTGGTGAACGAAAGAGACTCCAAGTGCAAAGAAAAAAAAAAACAAATTTGTTTTGACATTTTTCGAGGTGCTTTGTGTTTGGAAACCAAAGAAGCAGAAGTAGAAAAAATAAAACGGAAAACACACTGCGTTGTTTTTTCGATATTCGTCGCATTTTTCTTCAAGAAATTCAATAAAGATTATCATAAAAATTGTCAACAAATAACATTTTTTTCTAACTAATTTTGTGAAAAAAAAACAATTTAAATTAAACCTTAAAAAGAAAAAAAAAACTGATCAAAAAAAAAAAACAGGAAGGAAGGAAGAAGAAACACCCAAACTTAAAATTGGCATTATTCTTTCTGTTGTTTGTTTTTATTGTTGCTTTGGACTGGGAGATTCTACTGTACATATATTTTTTGTCGATATTTGAAATTTGATTCTCGAATTTTATATTTTATTCCATTACACTGCTCCTCTTCTTTGCTTATTCCCAAGTCGGGTGTTTTGGATTCATAGAGCATCGACTCGATTATTGACCTTGACAAACCAATAAAATAAATTTAGTTTTCTATACGCATAAACGCATAAAATTTTGACTCGGAAGTAAATAAACAGCAGTAGCAACATCATGAGCCTCCTAGGCAGACCGGACATAGATTCTGGCGAACTCTTTGTCAATTTCAATCAGAATATCACGTAAGTACATATCTACCTACAAGAATATACTTTTTTTTAAAGATAGACACGTATTGCTCAGGGTAAATGACTTGTAGTAAGACAATTGTATCAATAGGTTAATAGGTTCATATTTCCAATCCATATGTCCAAGTTCATAGAAACATTAATTATTATTAATGCCATATGCACCTACTTATTTAAACATTTTACTTAATTAAATGTTATTATTGATTTTAATCCTTGGGTAGTGGTGCAGTCCAATGTGGGCATGAGCACAAACTCTGTACCAAATTGGTTGCTTCAGGTTATGATCCTTTTTAACATAACATCAAGAGACTTTTGTGGTTTATCTACGAAAACAACTTGGTCAGGTACTGTTCACTGTCATATTCTACTCCAGCTGAGCAGATACAAACGAGACTGAATGCAAAAGTTCAAAAGTAGTACCTGTTACGTTATCCTTATTTTTATTTAGGATAGGTACATATATTTTTTTTTTTTTTGAATTCTCGAATTATAATTTTGTTATTAATTGACCTAAACAAATTGATTTTCTTGATCCTTATCACTTTCCATTCAACTAAAAAATTTGATCGAATCTTCAAATTTCAATTTCAAGTTGAAAATGCATAAATATAAAATAAAAATATAAATTGGGTGGCGCAACGGTTCGTGAAGAAGCAGGGCCTAGTGACTTACAACTCGCAACCATTCCTGTGTGCGCCTTTATGCCGAATCCGAACGGCTAGACGAGAAGCACTTATTTATGCCAAGTGATACTCTTGGAGGATTTGTCAATTTCTCGCAAGAAGCAGTAGCCCTGAAAAAAACTTTAGTTTTTAGGTGGTCGAGCTGGGAAGTGAACCCAGACCTCCAGCGTGACAGTCCAACGCACTAACCATTACTACGGGCTACATGAAAATACGTGAAAATACATGCAACATTTAAACAAAATGGATAAAAATAGTATCGGTCTTGAAAATGCAAATAAATAAAATGATAATTTCAATTTTTTTATTTTTTTCAATTTCAAAAGTTTACGCCAATTTTTGTTTCTTACATAAATTACTAACTTCTCTTTCTAGGTCCCTGGCAGTAGCTACAAAATCTGGATACAGTCTCTACAGCTTTGGCAGTATCGATTCAACTTTGGACAAAATCTACAGCTATCAATCGGAAGAAATTTTTCTCATTGAACGTCTCTTTGAAAGTTCTTTGGTTGCCATAGTATCTTTAAAAGCACCACGAAAGCTTAAGGTTTATATATATATAAAAAAAACTTAAAAATCCGTTGAATGATTAAAAACAAACAATTTTCATAGGTATGCCATTTTAAGAAACAAAGCGAAATCTGCAATTACTCATACTCGAACACCATTCTGGCAGTAAAACTCAATCGTGAACGACTCGTTGTTTGTTTAGAAGAAAGTCTCTACATTCACAATATTCAAGATATGAAAGTTGTTCACACAATTCGCGATACCCCATCCAATACGACTGGATTATGCGCCCTATCCTCTTCTTCAGATCACTGCTACCTTGCTTATCCGGGAAGTGTGACTTCAGGAGAAGTCCAAATATTCGATGCCATTAACTTGCATGCCAAAACCATGATTCCTGCTCACGATACGCCTTTGGCAGCCATCGCATTTAGTGCATCAGGCACCGAAATCGCTACGGCCAGTGAACGCGGTACTGTTATTCGCGTATTCTCGTCTCTGGATGGTAGCAAGCTCTTTGAGTTGCGCCGTGGTCTCAAGCGTTGCGTGTCCATTGCGTCACTCTCATTCAGCACTTGTTCTGAATACTTAGTTTCCAGCTCTAACACTGAGACTGTGCACATATTCCGTTTAGATCGTAGTGTAGCTGAGAACGAAAATAAGCAGTCAAGTGATGATTGGATGGGGTAAGTTGAGAAACTCTTGAAAGTTTTGAATCTTAATACTGAACCCGATCTATGTTTAAGTTCTTGTTATCAATAATTTATTAAGTTATACGATTTTCAGATTCTTAAGCAAAACCGTAACTAGCTACTTGCCGACACAGGTTACAAATGTTTTTAGCCAGGGACGAGCATTTGCGTCAATAACACTGCCTGAGGCTGGTGTAAGGCGAATTTGTGCAATAGCTACAATTCAAAAACAATTAAGGTAGCACAATATTGTTGATTTACGTTTGGTTTTCGATTCTATATACATTTCTGCTTGGTTTTAAGACTCATGGTTGCTTCCCAAGATGGTTACTTATATGTTTATTCCATACCATCGATAGAGGGTGGCGAGTGTCAACTTATTAAAAAGCATGATCTTAGAAGTGTTGAAAGTTTTGCTGTTGATGTAAAAGGTAAACATTTATTTTTTTTTTCCTATGATGCGAAGTAAATTAAAAACAAAAAAAAAAAACCTATATATTTATAGTTGATAACCCACCTGTAGTAGACGAGACTAAACCAACCATCCCACCGCCAACTTCTGGTCCTAGTTACGCATCTACCGTAAAAGGAGGCGGCGACGTTGAGAATGCATAGACCTCGTTTATCACATCCACTACGGTTAATCTAGCGGATTTCTTCAGCTCTTTATAATTTTGATTTTTAATTTTTAAAAACTTCGTTTTGTTCAATCATATTCTTCTTTCAGAAAAAAAGGGAATGTACTCTGTTTTGTATTTGTATTTGTTTTAATTTTAAATTTATTTTTAATATGAGAGTAGACAAATATTTAATATAATTATTATGATAAATTTAAAAATTATATTTGTATTGATAAGCTATTAGTCTGAGACCCCCCACAAGATTAACAACCCTATCGACTAATCACTTCATATGAATGATTTTGCTGTCAAATTTCTAAAGAAACAAAGTCTGTTATAACATATGTATATAGCACGACTCTAGCTGTCTTTTCATCACTGCGCCGAGTTTTCATCACTTTTAGTAGCATTGAAGAGAGACGACATGTATGAAAATTAAACAATCTCAACAAAGTACTTCTTCTAGTATAGTAACCATTTAAAAGCTGAAACAAAAAATTAAAAAACTTGTTAAATATGCGTGTGATTTTCAGCCTTAACAAAACTTGCGGAAATTCCAAATTGGGATAAAATCTCTAACGTCCTTAAAAAATTGCATTGATTAGAGTTATTAAACAAAATATTATTTTGGAAACGAAATGTATAAATTATAAAAAATTCCTTTAAAACAAACTTTAGTTAAAAATATTTGTTGGATGTATTTTGTAGCAAACAAAAAAAAACAATCAAAATTGTTTAGTCAGAAGGTAATTGTTGTGGCTAAGTTACGGCAAAGGGTCTGATCTAAATAAAATAAAAACTGTAACAATTCGTTTCAACATTTTGTATCACCCGGTAAAATTAAAGACGGAAGTGTTAATCTTGCAGTAGAGTTTCTTGCTATAGTAGTTTTTGTTTACTATTATTGTTTAAGTTTTTTTTTTAAGTTAATTAAACATATACAAAAAAAAAAAAACGATAAAAAAGCAGTTTAAGGAAATAGAACGATCATATCTAAAACAGAAACTAATGGAAAGTTTTTTTTTTAAGAAACTTAATTTTTACACATTTAACAAAATACATATATACATTCAGATACTTACATACATATTTTCCAATCATTATTCTTCTACTCACTTTACAAAATCAAAACAAAATTAATATGATAAGATGTCAACTCGGCACACTCACACCCAAATACAATTTTAATTTGAAGTTTGTTTAATAACTTCATTAACAAAAAAGAAAACCATTTTCAGAAAATAATCGCATCCTTTTATGAAATGAATTAATGAATCCCATTTGTTAAAAAAAAAACAAAAGAATTGATTGAACATAAAAATATTATAAATAATGTAACTGTAGTTATATAAAATAATAATCGTTGTTTATACATATATACTTTTATTATTTGCATTGGAAAAAATTATATTTTGCTTCGAGTAATATTTCAAAAAAACGAAAACAAGTAGGATAAACATAAAGTAATTATTTAAAAATTATTAAAAAAAAATCTTTTATGTGAGAACTTTCTGGGCTTTTCGGATCGAGAATCTATTTTTTGTACAAAGAAAATAAAAAAAAGTTAAACTAACTGACTGTAGTTTGAAAATATACAATATACTCTTAAATGGTAATACTTTAAAAATTGTGTTTTATTTAAAAATATTTTGAGCTTGAAAACACCTAAATAATCGGAGTTGCAAATTGAAATATACTTTATAATAAGGAGAAGACAGTGGCCTGATTAGGGAATACGAAGCGAATCGTTTTCAATTCGACATCTCCATTTCGACTCGCTTCGTAAATTGCGCTCCTTTGGCTATCCCTATTCCTTTTCTCCTGTAAATCCAATCAACGTGGAAAATTGTTGCTGATTTGTGTGTGTTGCTGACCTTGGTTCCTGCAAGTTTATCTAGATAAATATTATTGATTATTTCTTTACTTTGTTTTTATAAAAAAGAAATAGTAAAACTCGCAATTTTGTTTATTTTAAGGAAAACAACAAAATACCACTTTCGACCGTGTCGATACACCAATCCGCCAGAAAAAACCTATCGGGCGAATGTAAAACGACAGCGACGAAAGCGAAAGCAGTAATACCAAATTTCATTTTCGCCACCTAAAACGAATCGCTTCGTATTCCCTAATCAGGCCACAGTTGAAAATGAGAATATTTTTTTTTGAAATTGATGTGTCCAGGAAAACGAGATATCACAGATTTTTCCCCGTCAAAAGCTGAGCAAGCGAATCCAAAATTTTGTTTCCTCAGTATTTGGACAGTCAAACTGAGATTACGAAGCGCATCGGTTTAGGTGGCGAAAATGGCGTTTGGTATTGCTGCTTTCGCTTTGGTCTCTGCTTTCGTGACTGCAATAAAAAAAATATTTCCTGGAAACCCGGCTGTTAATTATTTGCAAATCTTGGAAGTATAATTTACGTCTCGCTTCGAATTCGATTATTGATCGAAACGAGGCGAGTAAAGTCGAAAAGGAGATATCGAATTGATAAAGATTCGCTTCGTATTCCCTTTGACCCTGTTTAGATTGGGAAGATTGAGTACGGACTGGTGAGTACCATCGTGCTTACATTAGAAACTGTGAGGATCAAGCGGCAACTGCAACTGCATCATGATTAAAAATCAGAAAAACCAAGATTTCCTTGCGGTTTTTTCAGTTATTGGTGATTTTAGTCTTAAAGAGCTTATTTCAAATAAAAATACGGGTATTTCCGATCCGGTGTAAAATTGCAAAATTTTATCGCTAGTGCTACCAACTACACAAAGCAAATTTTACACCAAAAGTTGCAAAAGGGTTAGGGTATAGCAAAAGTGCAAACTATTGCAAGATTTTAGACAGTGTAATTTGTTGGTTTAGTGCAAGAAAATTTTGCACTTTTACACTTTTGCAATGATACTGTACCATTTGCATTGAATCGGGAATACCCCTATTGTCCTACGATTTCAAAATAACTTAATTTGCATCAACTTGAGCGCAAAATCATCTCTGTATACCCAATGGTTTCAAAATACAGCATTTCAAAATTTAGCGATACAAAATTTAATATAACAATTAGTATTATCATACAGTATGTCAGATAAAGAATGGTTGACATAAATGCATCAAAGAACTGAAGCGTGTAGGTTAGGCCAAAAGGTTATTTAATACGCCAACATCCGAAACAACTCAGCAAAAAATCAGAACTACCAGATTTGACGCATACGTGGGTGTATATAGTTCCTGTACTATAATAAAGCCAAAGAGAAATATTCATGAATTAATGAATAAATGATGAAAATGCTATTGGGAATAAAAATTATTTTCTTTTAACTAACGTTATCCACGCGGTGGTAGCACGCGTGGTGCAGTCCGCGTCATGCCACGAGTGGTGTAGTACTTTCTGAATGCCAAGCTCGGTGTAGCTGTATAGTATGAAAGTGCGGTATTTGATTCTTGAAATCTACTCAAAGTATTGGGGAATATTCATAAAGTCGTTTGTCATCTTTTACTCAGCAGAAAGCCCAAGGCACTGAAGCTGCAACTATTGCTTGGTCCATTTATGTAAGAATATGAAGAAAACGTCTTTTACTTAACGGGAGTTTAAGGCCAAATGAATCAGTAAATGAAGCTATTCCAAAACAAATAGTTTTAGGTACTTCAGTATCAAAATAACAGTTTCTTGACCCATTCTACTTTAAATACCGGCAACGTGAACCATACAGTGAAATCAATTACAACCAACGGCTCCATTGGCAATATTTTAGGCAATAAATTGCTCAACAAGGTGAAACGTCAAATTGTATTGTGTCGACGACGATGGAAATCAATAATTATTGCCTTTCATATACAAACTATGAGTACGCCCCATTGTGTTTAAGGAATAAAAATAAATTTATAATCACCTTAACAATAATGTTTTGGTTAAATTTATAGCTGGCAATGATTAACATAGGAACACAGAAAACTCACCTCGCTTGCTATGTGTCAAAATATTTTTTGTTGACACATTTCATAATTTTCATTTTTAAAAGCTGTGCTTGCTCAAAAACAAAATGTTTTAATGAACAATAAAAATAGGAAAAAACATAGGAAAAAACATAGAAAAATTCAACTTAACAGTTTTATTATTCCCCGATGTATAGATAATGAAAGATACAGGAATGGAGTTACAGAAAACAACAAGCAAAACCAGTCTCCTAAATTTAATGGTCCTGAAGGCTTGGCGTGAACGCTGGTCAGATTCTCAATGGGGTATCAACATAAAAACTGTGAGTTCCAAATCTGTCCAAAATAATTATTTTTTATTTGTACTTAATTTAGTTATGACTAGAACAAGTAGGTCTCCCCTTAACTATATTGTCCATAAAATATTGGATCTTCAGATCTTGACAAAGCCAGCACCAATTGTCGTTGCTTGGTTGTCAGAATTTTTGGAATTCGAATTTTGAATGTCACAATATGATCTCCCGCATGTCCGGGCTTCGTGCGGATACCTTTTCCCTTGAAACAATGCATCGTATGACTTTCTACGCCTGGACCAAGATTCACCTCGAACTCTTCGTACAATCCACGGATTTTACACTTGCCACCCAGTATAGCTTGGCTTATTGTCAGATACTTGTCAGTAGCAATGTTATTACCATCTCGCTTGAAATAACTGCTTTTGTCCACACTAACTCTAATGACTATTACTTGATTGGTGAGCGGGTGGCTTATTTTTAAGATATCGCCTTCGGACGTACCTGCTGGCACATTTACTTCTACACGCTTACTCTGAACTAGATAGCCACGATTCTCACAAGTTTTGCAACTGTTTTTGTTTATATAGCGTCTGCCATCACAAGTCTCGCACTTTTTGTGTTCCGTATAGCCTGCAGTTTTAACTCGATACTGTCCTGTACCACCGCATTTGGGACAAAATTCAATATTTGTTTGGTTACCCATTCGGGTGGCACCATTGCAACGGGGACATTTGGCCATAGCTGGTAGGTCTATATATTCAGTGCTGCCCTGTACAGCTTGCTGGAATTTTAATCTCATTTGAATTTCTTTGTTTTCGGTTTTTTGGGGAGTACCTGCGGAAAAATAAATAAAGTCGCAAACCTTCAATTGCTTTTAAACTAAACAACAAAATGTTTTAATTTAAAATAAAATAGTCTAAAGCTTTAAATAAGCAATGAAAAAGGCACCCCTTGTTAAAATAAAAAAAAAAAACACCCATTATCTAGCCAGTTCTCGTTTCTAGATCTCACAGAGCAAACGACTATAAAAATTCAAGAGAATTGCTGCGAGTGTGTCCTAGAAACGAGAACTGGCTTATTTAATATTTTTTTTACAAACCTGCCAACGCCAATCTATTTTCATTATTTATTGCTTTTGGATGTTCTTTAAAGAATCTTAACAAATTCTTTTTATTTTGCTCATCAAAACTTTTCGTTGACTGTTGCCCATTTGTCAACACCATCCCATTTCGATCGTACTCCGATCGAATATTTTCATCATTTAAAACATGATATGCCTCTGAAATTTTGCGAAATGACTCGGTCTCTTTGGGTGTTGGCTTAGCATCCGGATGATATTTTTTCGCCAAATGATAATAAGCCGTTTTAATTTCTTGCCCCGAAGCAATCTTTTTAACTCCAAGAATTTTGTAATAATCATCAGTTTTAGCCAGTAATCCTAGTCCATTAACTGGTGCCTGAGATTTTTCAGGCTCTTGATTGGGAACTTTCAATTCATCTGCCTCAGATAAATTTCTTTTTGGATAATATATTGGCTTTTCAATTTTAAATTGATGACGCCAAGAACTCGAATAACGAACAAACCAATGATTTACTAGGTTTTGCGACAATTTAACGATTTTTAACATTTTCACATAATTAACAACGACAAAAACAACAAAATAAATGACATTAAAATCACTACACAATAAACTATACATAAATAAAACATTTTGCTGAACCTTTCTAATTCAGGTACTTCCAAGGGGTGTAAGTGGTGATGTTTATAACTTAGCCGATTGTATTCTACAACAAGCAGTCATCGGATCAAATGCAAATCCGGTTAGTATTAAATTAGTCTTTGTTACAACCATTTAAAGTCTAACATAATTTTTCTGCAGCTGGTTTTGTCATACTTGAAGCACTCTTTGTGTGCTCACTTAGTGTCCCATGCCGCTGTTCTGAAGCGTATATCGAAGTATGAAAATTTTACCAAAGTCTACTGTGTAACATCACTTTTGGAGTTCCTTCAGTCTGTAATCTCGGGAGTAACTTGTCGGTAAGTTGAAACATAAATACGCATTCCTCTTTAAAACTTAACTATACATTTCATTCCTTAGGAGCAAACCAGAAGAAGTTATGCTTCCAGGATCGGTGGTGTCTCTAGTTTATTGGTTGATGCAGATTTTTGCTTCATGTACAGAGCAATTTGCAGTTGGAGGAAAACTATCACCACAGCATCAAGTTCTAATTGACAACACCACCGAAGTCATAGAGAACATAATCGGCAATGACTTTCTCATGGGAATTCTGTACATTGGCAAGCAGGAGGATCCAGATTTCTTTGGAAAAATTCGTGAAAAATACTCAGACATAAAAAGCTCTCTTATAAGTTCCGGCTACAAGCCGAACAATACTAGTATTGAGAAAAAACTGCATCGTCTAGCGTATGTTGATGTTGTGCAGTTGCATATTTTACGATTAGAGTCAGAACAAGTTGAACCCATTTCTTATTGTGTTCAACCTTTGTTGGCAGTTGAAGTTCTACTCAATCCCAGCAGTGACACACAATTTTATGTATCGGAGTTGTTAATGATTCAGCGTCTAAAAAATTACTCTATGGTGCGTTTGTTCTATGAAATTATTCGAGCTGGTTTTATATCGTTGAGTAATGTTATTGAAACGAGTCATGATACCATGTGGGGAGCATTTACCTTTTTTAAGGTTCCACTAATAATTAAACAATTAAATGCATTGTCACATCATAGTAAGTTTAATTTGTAGGTAAACATATGTGAATTGTTTGGTTTAAAATAAATTGAATTATTTACAGAAACAAATGAAGTTGATCATATTCCAGAAGTGGTTGAAGCTTTGGATATACTTCTAGAAGATACATTGATTTTGGACTTCATGGACACCAAATGTTCATGTAACATGATTGAATATCTCTTGAATGACTGGAAAAAGCAACAGTTGGTCAATGATGTCCATATCAAGAGGTTTTCTTCGCTAAGGTATGTAAACAAAACCTAAAACTTACATCTAGATCACACGAACTTGTTACTATCGTTCACACGGCAAGTGGATAATAATTGAAGTTTTGAGGTATTCGGCCACTAATAAATTGACGAAACCCTTACCACGTGTTAAGCCGTTTAACGACATTGTAAATATTTTATTTTGATTTTTCATGTTTTGATTACATTGCAATTAAGTTGATCAATCATGTAAGGTAACATGTGGTTTATTGAAATATTTAGTATTATATTTTTTCTTACAAACTTAAACAAAACGACTAACAAAATTATCTCCGCCAGGGAACCCATTTCAACACTCTTACAAAAGCGCGATGTGGCCAATCAAGCGCCTTCGATTATAAATTTCATAATTCGTGCTGAAGTTCCCCTATCTGGAGTATTAAAAACTTTAAGTGCAGACTACAATAAAGTCCAAGAAGCACTTTTGGGAGTTTTATGTCAAGTTTTAGTTGGTAAATTATTCTAATGGTTCTTATTTATTTTTCCTAATTGAATTTGTGTTTTTTTTCTCAAGGCAATAGTTTTGATCTTATACTGTCAGTTGCCACAGTAGAAGGCCGATTAAAGACTTTCGTCTCAAGACTAATTCAATGTAATGAAACTTCTAAACAAGTTCCTGGTGAGGTTGGTAAAACATCTGTTACACGATCAACTCTATTCGATGTCTCATTTTTAATGTTGACATTTATTGTTCAAAAATATGGTTCCGACGTAAGTGGTGGTAAGCGGAAAATAGTTTTCATCATTTATTCAATTTGTTCATCTTAAGGTTGTTCTCTCGGAAAACGGTGACTCATTCTTTGAGAAATGGGTTCGAGAATGTATGGTGGAGAGAAACAAGCCCAAATCACCAAAGAACATGGTTGCATTGTGCGATGAAAATATTGTCGATGAATTGCTATTGAGTCTTAGCAAACCAGAGGCACAACTAAAGAACAGGTATACAGAACTGAGGATTGTTTATAAGTTAATTTAACTGACTTAGTTTTATATAATTCGCAAAGTAACTTGACTTGGCAGGATATATGTATGAACATACCCGGAGTGCTGTATCAGGTTTTAGTGGCATGGGAAAATGAGACTCTATCTTCAACCGATGTTAAAGGAATCTTGGATAGTATTAAATGTCGACTTTTTTCATTTTCAGTTTGCGCTGCATCGTTTTTGTGCGCTTACATGCAAACTGTTCAAGAAGTAAGCTTCATAATTGATGAATCTTTTTTATTTTGACTTTAATTTAACCGTTTCTTAAACTTTAAATATACTTTTTAATTCTGTTCCCAGGATGAATTCCTTAAACCCCTTAATATGGTGCAACAGTTTTTGTCCACTCTGAGCCCGGAAGAAATGTCATCACAAGATAACACCAAGGAACGTCTTGGATTATCCTTCCAAATTATAAGAAAGATGCAACATGACATTCACCCCTCGGGAAATCCCAAGATGCGTAGCTTAACAGTAACCCAAAATCTTGTTTCACACACACCGCTTATTGAGCAGTTCAAGGATGTCTGGAAAAGTGTTTCCCAACACGGTTGGGTGCCAGTGAAAGCTGCACAAATTTTAGAAAGTCTATTGCAAGCTGGAGGTCCAGTTTGGTTTGTTACACAACTTGTGGAGGAGATATTGAAGTGTAGATACACAAAAGTGAGAAATAAATATTTTTACAATGTAATTTTATAAATTTAATACAATTATTTTTTGTTTAAAGGATATGATAAAGACCATGGACATTGTATTCGCTGTTATGCATTTGGATATTGAGAGAAATACGGTAGCAATTCTGGAACGGATCATTCCACTCATTCTCTTCAATAAGACTGGGAGGTTTGTAAACATTTATTTTTTACCTTGAAAATAATGAAAAGAACATTTAAAAATATTATTTTTCGTTTTAACAGTGAAGATATAACAGAGTCCCAATCGTTTGTTTTGGCAAGATTGTGTGTCTATTGTATTATATCAAACCTTGAAACAAGAACTTCTCCTTTGAAGAAACGTTCTCGATCCGAAGAAATAGACGAAACAGACATTGGAAATGCAGCAAAAATACGCAAACTGACAAATCCTGAAAGTTCAGATAATTCGAGCTCAAGCGATTTTGCAATGGAAACACACCAGAGCAGCAAGGAGCCACCATCTATTATCAGAGATCCTTTACAGAGTAGTCTACAAGGGATATTCAAAGTGTTTGCCCAGTTTGTAGCCACTGATGAGCTCTCTCCAAGAATTTATTTCATTTTTCAATTTATCTCGCTTCTCGTGGAGTGTGGTAAAGATCGGGTGAAACCTGTTCTTAAGCTGCTTCCAAATAATTTGATACAAAATTTATTGAAAGTTATGGTGACTGATGAAATAACAGTTGGATTTATTTGCCGGTAAGTTTAACAAACAAAAAATCGATAAAAGACTTGTAATTTATATATTTTTTGTTTTATTTTATACTTTTAGAATTTACGATCTCAGGATTAATACAGGAAGACAATCTGCAGTCTCGGATCTGTGTCTATGGAGGAATATTAATTTAAGAAAATTAAGCATTCAATTGTAGATAGTAAACTCAGTATTTTAATTGCAAACATAGGGAACATAACATAACAAAATAATTTGGCAGTTTGTTTTTATAAGTTTAGAAAGGAACAGTTATGTATTTTTGTATTGGATTTTGAAACAGTACTATTCCTTTTTGATTCCTATCAAATTATTTTCTGTTGTCTAATTTCCAAAATATTTACCCCGATTACAGAATCCGATGAATGGTCTGCGGATTCCGACAATTTTGTTCATTTTTTCCTATTATGCCGCATTTACACGAATGGAAAAGATACAAATATTTCTGCCAAAAAAGGGGTAAAATAATGGCAGAAATAATTTGTTTATGAAATGCATTTACAGGAGTTCAAATAATGACAACATGCCATAAAAGAATGAGCAAGTTCATTCTTAGGCGCCAGTTATAGCGATCAGTAAAAACCATCAGTAAAAATTTTCTTTTGCATAATTTCATGTGTTATAAAAAGATTTGAAACATAAAAATGGTACGAATCGATGGCTAATCAATTAAAATATTTTTTTCTGGTAAAAATAATCCCAAGGAAGAATAATTTTTATAAAAAAAGCATTTATTTATTTTACTGATGGAAATTCGTTTTACTGAACAGTTGATTGCCAACTCAAAAAAATGGAACATTTCGTTTCAGTTTTCTGTGTTCTATTTTTTTACTATTCCACTCCATCAGTAAAAAAGTAAAAAAATTACTGAAGCAATTTACATCATTAAAAATAATAAAAGGTAGTTGCTGGAGGTTTGACATTTAATTAATCTTAATGATTGCTGTAACCGGCCGTACGTAAAAAATTTCAGTTTCCAATTGTTTCAACTTTTACTGATGGTTTTTACTGATCGCTATAACTGGCCCCTAAGGAGGTAAAAGTTGAAACAGTTGAAAACTAGAATTTTTTACGTACGGCCGGTTATAGCAATCATTAAAATTCTATCAGTAATTAAATGTCAAACCTCCAGCAACAACCTTTTATTATTTTTAATGATGTAAATTGCTTCAGTAATTTTTTTACTGATGGAGTGGAACAGTAAAAAAGTAGAACACAGAAAACTGAAACGAAATGTTCCATTTTTTGTGAATTGACAATCAGCTGTTCAGTAAAACGAATTTCCATCAGTAAAATAAATAAATGCTTTTCTTATAAAAATTATTGTTCCTTGGGATTATTTGCCAGAAAAAAATATTTTAATTGGTTTGCCATCGATTCGTACCATTTTTATGTCTCAAATCGATCAGTAAAAACCATCAGTTAAAATTTTCTTTTGCATAATTTCATGTGTTATAAAAAGATTTGAAACATAAAAATGGTACGAATCGATGGCAAATCAATTAAAATATTTTTTTCTGGCAAAAAATAATCCCAAGGAAGAATAATTTTT
The DNA here is from genome assembly GCA_949320155.1 of Melangyna quadrimaculata. Classification (NCBI taxonomy): domain Eukaryota; kingdom Metazoa; phylum Arthropoda; class Insecta; order Diptera; family Syrphidae; genus Melangyna; species Melangyna quadrimaculata. Next base: position 196,282,601 of record OX439484.1, on the reverse strand, counting down.
ATAAAAAAAGCATTTATTTATTTTACAATTCGCAAAAAATGGAACATTTCGTTTCAGTTTTCTGTGTTCTATTTTTTTACTGTTCCACTCCATCAGTAAAAAGATTACTGAAGCAATTTACATCATTAAAAATAATAAAAGGTTGTTGCTGGAGGTTTGAAATTGAATTACTGATAGAATTTTAATGATTGCTATAACCGACCGTACGTAAAAAATTCCAGTTTTCAACAGTTTCAACTTTTACTGATGGTTTTTACTGATCGCTATAACTGGCCCCTTAGCAAAAAATAATACCAAGGAAGAAAAATTTTTATAAAAAAAGCATTTATTTATTTTACTGATGGAAATTGGTTTTACTGAACAGCTGATTGCCAATTCACAAAAAATGGAACATTTCGTTTAAGTTTTCAGTAAGCCAATCTTGCATATGAAAAATCTACGGAAGGTTTAGACAAACTCGTAGGTTAGTGTAAAGGCCAGGATCTGTGTTCCACCGGATGTTATGACTGATTCATCGTGATGGCGTTTCTCCGAAATCGTGCTTTGAATAGCGTTGACGTACAACAATAGCAGAGATAGGTACGATAAAGACTCATAAGTTAATGGACAGTTAGAAGACGACTTAAGGAAGCAGACCTTATCCCAAAATGTACCGCCACGTTACCAAAATTAACTTCAACTCATCGACAAGTTCGAGTACGATTTTCACTATGCACTATACAATTGGGAAGTTGAGCAATGTAGGCGATTAAGGTTATCGGATGAGTGCAGAATATTCAGGAATTTAAGTAAAGAAAAGAGAATCACTCATTATTCACTAAAATCTCAAGCAACAAAATCTATTACAAATACACAAATTGATTAATGAGTTTAAAAAATTATTTAAATTTGAATTCAAATTTACTGGTAGAAAGGAAACGTCTATTTCTCTGCACCATCACCTATGCTTTAACCTACTGTATGTTATTGGTATGCACTGCTGAGCTTTTCGCAGTCCGATCTTCGGTTGACAGCATTGTTGTTGTTAATGATATGTAGCATCTCCAGCAACATTCTTTTCGTATAATGTTGCTCTGTTTGCAAAATCTCCACATTATCCAAATCTGGTTTGTGTTTTTCTTGCAAACAGTGAAGAGCTAGTGCAGTTTTTTTGTTTGTGCAGCCCCGCTATTCAAATCCGATCTATGACCAGACAGACGATTTTTAAGTTTTTTCTTGGATGTACCTATATAGACCGATGAGCATTTCGTCTCTTTCCCACCCAAGCAATTGATCTTGTAAACAATGTTGTCTTTCTCCATCTTATCCAATTTCCCTTTGATGTTAGTGAAAAGCTTGTCTTTCAGAGGATTTGCAGACTTGAAAGCTATTTTTGTCTTCGTCTTGTCTCTTATAGGTGCGGTGCTGATACGGTTGGAGAGGTGGGGAATGAAAAGTGCACTCTTGTAAACAGTAGCATTTTGGGCATCAAGCTTATTTTCTTTTTCCGTTTGCTGGTAGTTTTTTATGAGCTTGTTGACAATGACAAATAAGACATTTCTGTATTGCTTGCCATTCTTCTCACTCGGTGAAACATGTTAGTCAGGGACTTGATGCTGGGCAATATTATATGGAGCTGTTGCTGCATTCGAATTTGCAATTAGGTATGTCTACAAGTTTCTATTTAACTTCGTGCGACTTCATTTGGCCGCCGAAAGCTTATCACTTGTTGAAATTAGAAATATATAGAAAAGCTTTTGGCTTATTTTCGCAATCATTTAAAACATTGATGCTTTGCTTCAAAGTGCGCCCTTCTGAATTTATTTTTCGATTCCAAGGCCAAAGCATCTGCAAATCTGTCAACTGTCATCGTCAAAAGTAACATCTGTTTTCCGCTTTGAACCAATCGGCGCTAGTGTACCGATTTTTTATTTTATAAATGGAACCATCGTGAAGTTGGCTCCTAGCGGTCCATACCTACTACCCAGCAAACGTAAATATGTACGTAATAGAAGTACTTCTTTTTCACTGAAAAAATATAGGGGCTCGGGAAAAAACTCAGTTATATACTTCCTAAACATGAGAATACATGAAGCAGCTATCTCTTTCTAGCATGCGAAATTTAGTGAATTTCCCCTTCATTAGAGTACTGACAAAGGTACTTCAAATGTATATCAGCGAAGCACTACTAGAAGTACTTCTAATGTTCATTCGCCAGTAGTTTCTTAAACGAAAGCACTGAAACTTGTCCTATAAAAGTACTTCTTATGCGTATACATTTCACCGTACTGCTACATACTGAGTTTTCCAATCTAGAAGTACGGATATAACTGGTGAAACTTGTACGTAAAAGAAGTAGTTTGTTTCTTCTGAAACTGAGCCTTTTGAAATTATATATGAAATAATTTATATTATGATAAATTGTGAATTTTATTTTTCGTCACCAGTTTATTGCTAGTTTTATCAAAATAAAAAAGAATATTGTTCAGACTTAAGAGCCGTTCCAATAATTGAACAATTTGCTGCAATCTCAAAATACACGACGATCGTCGAAAATGGTTCCTTGACCCTGATGAATCTGAAATGTAGTAATAACAAAGTATAAAACACTAATAAAAACATTGTATTTTCTATTTAAAATAATGACAATAATTAAATATAATTTCTTTGTTTCTTATATTAAGATTAAAGGTTAGACCGCACTAGGCGGAACTGCACTGCAGCGGAACTGCGATTCAAAATAATTTGATGAAATTGTATGAAGTTCAGTTGCCGCTTAGTGCGATATAGCTCATACAATTTCATACAAATAATGTTTTGCCGCGTCGTGAAGTGTAGTTCCGCTGCGGTTGTGTGCGGTCTAACCTTAACAACAACCAAAAAACAACCATTTATAACTCGCGCTCGCCGATAAAATAAATGTTTTTGTTTGTCATGTTGTGCAGTGTGCACATTCGAAATGAGACAAAACTTTGTGCATCGTATACATCGCACTCTTTCTTCCCTTTTACGATAGAAGAGTTTTATTTTTTTTTAGGGGAAACAAACGTACTTTTTTTGAGGGGAGAGTTTTTGGTAAATAAAGAAACGCATACTTTTATAGAATGCGTTTTGTTTGTGGTTGTGTTTCAAGGCAAACTACTGAGTTTTGGTTTGCAGGGTAGGTCCATGATGCCGTCAGTAAGACCCCTTTCACACAAGGAAGCTGAGTTGCCGGCAATTTTTAGTTTATTGGTGGATTAACATGTATCTTCATCTGCAAATAGCAGAAAAGTAGAGCAGGACAGATGTACACAAAAAATCCGAGCGAGTGAAAGAGAACCATCAAGAAGATGAACATGTTCGTCTTCATTTCTGCATTATAGCACTTTCCTATAATGCAGAAACGAAGTTCTTCTGCATTGTGATCTTTTCTCTCTATCTAACAAATAAACACTTTGTATTTGGCATCCCTTTTTTGTGCAGAAACCAAATGCAGATACATGTAAATCCACCATAAAGGCGAGAAGGGCGTAAAAGGAAGACAAAAAATCTCCCCGCTTTCTTGCCTACAAAGTAGCTAGTTTCCAGCAACTCAGTTTCCTTGTGTGAAAGCGGTCTAAAGTGTTTACACCATTGTATATAAAACCTATAGTACTATTAATGAGTCGAATTTCGGGACGATAGTCTAGGCCTATAGGTGGAGTGATTGTCGCTAAAGAGATTTAATGAGATTTTCAATGTGTTTTTAACTCTACATTATCTACAGAGCAAATGCCCTCCCAGGCCAGTGGCACCGCCACCGTCGTTTTGGTTTTTTAATAGTACTATAGATATTTATATACAATGGTTTACACATAGTCATATTAATGGCAGCATTTTATGCCAAATTATCTCTGCCATTTTATTTTGGCAAAAATATTGCCAGTATTTAGAGCGTTTACACGATGAAAATAAAAATGGCTATAATTTGACAGATATAATGGCATTTTGCCATTCGTGTAAATGCAGCATTAGAATCCACTGTAAAAAAATGTATAAGTGTCGGTAACGTAGTAGATTATATGTCAAATTAATTTTACTCGACTGAACGTGCATAATATAAATAAATATCAGACAATTTATGCACACACACATAAATATTTCACAAATTAGTCTCGGAACAATAGAAACTAATTCGATCGGAATCAGAAAGGATTAGTACTGTTCCAAAATCCAATCGAAAACGACATAAGTTCTGATATCACCGAAACTTATGTCGTTTTCGATTGGATTTCGGAACAGTATACTCCTTTTTGATTACAATTGAATTATTTTCTGTTGTTCCAAGTCTAATTTGCGAAAAATTATGTGTTTCTGAGTAAATTTGTCTGATATTTATGTACATTTTGCATGTTCAGTCGAGTAAAATTAATTTGACAAGCAATCCGATGAAAGAGTTTATATGACCCTGTTTAGATTGTGACTGCTCACTACGTAGTGACCAGTCACTGCGTGTCTACATTATTGTAGTTTTCACTTATGTGTATCTCTGAACTCTCATAGAATATATTGGAATTATTAACTAATTGGAACAAAATGCAACAATTTGGAAATGAAACATGACTGCTCACTACAATATTTCTGTTTTCTTCATGACTGCCGCCTTCGTTTTCCCCTCACCGATTTCACCTACAAACTGCCGTCACTACGCACTAAGCAGTCACAATCTAAACAGGGTCTATGTATATGTGTGTTTCGGGTCTACTCCTTTTTAAAATCCGGAACAGGAAATAACTCCGAAAACATTACTCGCAACAGCCAATAATCGAATTATTTTGAAGTAAACGGAGTCAAATCCCTGTTTGACAAACACGTTCCTTGTTCACAATTTTTTTTTTTGATACTGTTGAGTGTTTGACATCAAACAGGTTTAATAATGTGTACCCCGATAACGTATCTCAGATACGTATGTATTGGGCTTTGCGCGAAACTATAGTTATACATATATCTAAAAAAAATGCATACAAAAATCTAATTCGAGGGAAAACAATGCAATACAAACAAATATAAATATACAACTACAAATGCATCCTGTGTACACGTATACGAAATTATTTGTTTTCCCCCAAGTTAGAGCTGTTTTTTTTATTTTTTTTTTATTTTAGCTCCGTTTGCCACTGACGTTTGTGGGATGGAGCGCTCCATCAACCTCTACCACCCAAACGTGGTCATTGGCCACGTTCGGGTGGTAAGCAGATACGTTAGAATATGATATGTTTTCGAACGACCAAAACAGGATACGTAACCAAACCAAACAAAACCAAGAATATGAACAGATGAGATGTCAGCTGTTAGTATAATCCAAACAAATCCGAAAATTTCTTTTTAACATCAGCTGTTTGGTTCGTCAGCTGGTTTTTCCTTAGGTATTACAACAACACGAACAAATCCAGATACCTTTGGTTACGTATCCGAACGCGGTCATTTTCAGTTTACCGTCTTCCAACACTATCCATATCCACCAAACAGCCGCTGTGATTATTTACGCCCTTCGTCAAAAAGTTTTTCACTATGCGCATCCAACTTCACATTGAGTTGAGTTTTGGTAGCCAACCGCAATCTGTCAAAAATTTTCATTATAAATTTCTTGTGTGTCTATCGCCTTCGCCATCCCGATCCCATTGCCTTTGCCGTGTCCCGTCCGTGTTTCATTTGAAAATTCTCTACGGGCCGTGATAGAATCATCGACAAGGTTTTAAAGAAGAAAAGACCATTATTTAGTTCTCTATTCTAATATTAAATTGCATTGTGATTCATTACTTGATAATATCTTAGCAAAATCAATAAAATCGTACCCCTAAAATTCTATCTAGAAGCTTATTTCTGTTCTGTTTTTTTTTTCTTACTTTGTTATCTTCTTTTATACAATCGTAAAAAAGTGAGTTCCATTAAATAAGAAACAAAAAAAAACAAAATTCTCAAACATTATTTTGCACTCCTTACCACAAACAGTCACAAAGTTGAAACGGAAAAGTGAATTTAAGAAAACAACATAAAGAATCTTCTACCAATTTGTTAGTTATATCGCCATCGCCACTTCGTTTTGCCAGTCGTGGAGTCGGAGTCGTGGAGTGTGTTGTACTTGTTCCTATTATCATCGGGTTTTCATTCGCGTTGGCTGTTTGTTTTTCTTTCTTTTTATCAGTGTATAGCTGGTTACCCGTGACTGGGTTCTCTCGTTCTTTAATTTTGCTTTTGCACGCGAAACAAATTTTGAAGAAAAAAAAAAAAATCACAAGTCATAAACGGCCTGTATGTGGTGCTGTCTGTTGTGGGATTTGTAGGAATTCGATAGAAAGTCACTCTAGAATAATCTGTTTGCTCTTCCTTTGAATGTTAATTCGCGGGTTTTCTATTTCGTTTTGTTTAACCGCTAATTGTGTAGGTATCCTCCGGTACTGGCTTTGGAGCCTATTCGTCGTTCTGGAACTGCAGCATCTCTGGAAATCTATTATATATAATAAAAGTTTAGGTCACTGAACCTGACTTCTTTTTATCCATTGCTTGTGTCATCAGCACACAACCTGCTTAAAAAAAAAGAGACTCGGAATCAATATACCTACGACAACGACACATCGCACGGAACGTGAAACACAAAAGAACACCGAACCGTGTCGTGCATAGAGGGCTGAGAGTTATTCACTCACAAAGGATTTTCATCATCTCGACCGCGCCGAGTCGACCAAAAACGAAGTGATAAATTGCAAATTTCAATTGACGAATACGACGACATAGACATAAAGGAGGTAAGTAGTACATTATAAGTAGTTATATTTATTAAACTATCTATCCTTAATATTTTCTTTCCTTCCTCAAGTTCGATGTGTTTATAAAATTATGTAGGTTAATCTTATGTCCATGATAAGAAAGAAAATTATTATTTTCCCAGTAGTAGGTATGCCTTTTAGATTGAGATATTTACCTACCCTAAGTGAAACCTGGCCCGTGATAATTGTAATTTGATGGTTCGCATGACTCACTTAGTTGTGAAATATGTTTCATTGAGAATATTATATTTGAAATTCAAATAAATTAACAATCAATGACTTAACATCCATGAATCTGTTTTTTTTTTCGACTGAATAACCTACCTGACACGTGCTGTTTTACTTGTGTTATTAGGAAAATATGACGTCAGCTATTGAGGTAGGTTATTTACCTATCTATGTATAGGGAAAAGTGCAAAGCTACCTACGTCGACTTTGCCGTTCTTGCTTACCTATTTTGTATTTTTTTGTTCAATGTCATTCTCTGGTTTTGTTTTTTGTTCTGATGGGATTCTTTTTTAAAACCACTGTGAAGTTGATTTTTTTTTTCTACTGTTTATGTTGTACATCTTGAGGTGGTTTTTTTTGATGTTGCCTCAAGCAGAAATAAAGGAAAAAATTGATAATGTTGAAAAAAAGATTCAAAAATATAAAGCATCAGTTAAAAAAATCGTATTTAAAAAAACAAACAAATAGTTTTATCTGAACAGCAAGAATTCAAAACAAAATGCTTTCAGTGTTTTTTATATAATTGTTTTCCTTTTTGTATCAAATAGGCTTTCGGAATAACCCATAGATTTTAAAATTGGTATCTACTTACCTGAAGTTGTTGTGGCAACAGCTGTTTTCTAAAGGGACTAAAACTCTAGTAAAGGTGTACCACAAGGGGCAAAGTTCGGGCCATTATTATATGGGTGATTCTCCACTAAAAGCTCCTTTTCGTAAATAGTTTTCTTTGACGGTCTCTTACATGTCAATGATGTTGATGTTGCAGTAGAAAAGTTAAAAGAAGGCATTAATAATGTAAAAATGTATTTAAATATGAATAAATTGAAACTAAATACTAAAAACAAAAAAAAATTTTGAAATTTGAAATTAATTGTATTGAAGAATTTGAATGTGTACAAGAAATTAAATATTTAGGAGTTACAATAGATTGTAATTTAAACTTTAAACAACATTTTGAAAATATTTTCAAAAAGATAGCCCAGAAATTAGTTTCTTTCGTAAAAAAAAAAAAATAGATTATGTATTTCAATGACAGTTTAAATTTATAATTTAATAATAAAACCCCATTTTGAGTATTGTCCAACGATACTATTATTGAAGTCGCTGGTATAATTCAAAAACTTCAAATTTTAACGAAACAATTTAATATTAGGGTTTCAAAATAATAATTACTCGGACTTTATCAATTTACCGAACGAACAACTCAAAAAAACGTCATTACCCAACCTTGCAGACACCGGCGCGGCCCTTCTTCGAGACCATTGTGTTCAAGCAAAAAAACTGAAACGTCAATTGAAAACTTGTAAAATTTCGGTGTGAACGCTTTTCAAGTTTTCGTAAACCTATTGTCGAAAACCCCGTTTTGGGTTTGGTGTGAAAAGGCTATAAATCTCGGTTATATGTCTGGTGAAAAAGTTGTATTAAGGTTAGGTATATTTAGGTGGAAAAAAAAATATCGCCCAATATTAAATTTTGGGGATTTATAGCCCAATTACGATGGGGCTGTCAAACTGAAATTTTTGTCGGTAGTTTTGGAAAAGATAGCCCAATTTCCGATAAATAGCAAGCCTGGAGCTAATGTTTGGCGTTGGTTTAGAAGAGCTTGTGCTTAGAAGAAGAAAGAGAGGAACTGCCCTTGTTGGAAAAAACTGAAACAGTTTTTAAAACAGGTGTCACAAAGCCAAATGCATTACAGCAGACACGGAGTGCTATTTGACGGCAACTAACTAGGGCGCCATCAGAATAATCATTTTTGTTATTTTTCGAAGTTGTTTTAGTGGTATGTTCTTAGAAAAAGAAACAGTACGTGAGTACTCTTAATTAAATACCGAACAACATAATTATTTAGAACGGATTAAACATGAGACATGAACAACCAACCAAAACAAACATGAACTGATAGACACCTTACTGAATAGACAAATTAACATTGAAAAATAAACTCATATATTGACAACGAAACAAATAGAGAACATTTTCGAAGATAGGTATTTTATTACTAATATTAAACGTACAAAATCGATTTAATAACAAAAAATAATTTACTCATAAAAAGGGCGCTTAGCAGATATTTTCGACTTACAATCGACAATATAAGCACATACACCACTGTTCACAAATATTGCAGTTTGACATCTCTAGCTTTTAAATTGTATCGAAAAAATTGAGTGCACATTTTCAACTAAATAATAATATTCTTGACTTAATAGTTTAAACTCTAAACACAAACATTTTACAGCACTTTCTTTGAGAAAAATATAATACAACTCACCTGTGAAAGGAAATGCTTTTATCCGCCTTCTTTTGTCGATTTTACATCCTTTAACAACGCACTTCAATTTTTTTTTAAATATATTGGAAGATCACCACAATGTCTAATTAATTCACTTTAAAATAAATGTTTTTTTCAAAGTTATTAGTATGTATATTAATTTGTGTTTTAACTTGTATCAATTTTTACTTGCGATATACGTAGTATAGGGCAAGTTTAGGATTCGTGCAAAAAAAAATTGAGATAATAATTTTATGTTAAAGAATGTTCAAGACTTTTTATATATAAAAAATTAATTTAAAAAAAAAACGCTCTAACGATTTTTGATTTTTTTTTGTTCATAAATTCATATTTATTAAGCAAATCATATCTGTTTTAGCTATTAAAATAACTAATATATATAATAATTCGTAGTAATAATTTATATTTTAAATTGTTTTTAAAACTTTTTTTTAATGATCTCATAATTTAATGGAACCAATAAATATGTACATTATCAATTTCAAGCCACGTGAAAGTCGTTAGCTACGAGATCAAGTTTTGTGCGATCCAGTCGTGTCCTTATTTTTCAAATAAGAGGAGTTATGTCAAAACAAATTAAATTTCATTAAGACTGAAAATAATTGTATTGTGTGTCCAAAAAGTTATGTTTCCATATGAAACAATTCAAACAACAAAGTTATTTTTATTTTTAATCCAGTTAGCTATACGTTTTCTATCGAACATTTTTGAGGATAAGCCAAAAATATAAAACAAAAATAAACGATACGACTGACACCAGGTGGGAATGACAAGAAATGAGATTTTGACATTTCAGATTTGACATTCCAAATTCAAAGGGTGTGTTCGATTTAAAATTTGATGGCAGCGTTCAACGGTCGTTTCACTTATGCGGAGTTGAATAAATGAAAAATGTTCATTTGAGGTAAACAATTTTGTTTTAATCATCCGCAAATTGCAATTAAGCGGAGTTCAGTTATGCGAAGCAGTTAGTGTGAAAATTCTCAAAAATGCTCCGGAATAAATTTCTTGCTTCAGATAACCGATGCTTTCAGTTAAGCGGAGTTGACTGTACATATGTGGCAAATACATCTTCTTTTTTTTATTTTTCTAAGGCCAAGAGCTTTTTTTTTATATACTTTAATGGTATTCTGTCAAACTGTAAATTTAGCATCATTTATTAATAGTCCACATTAAAAAAATCACTGCGGTGGCATTTGATTAGTAAACACAAGCGTGTTAATTAATTATGTATCGATATAGGTACACTCGCATAACTTGTTGAAAAAGTGAAAATTCACAATTAAATTTATGCAAAAATGTGATGAAAAATGTCATCAAAAAATTTTAATATTGAAGTTTAATTTAACGTGAGGTGTCGTTTGGCTAGTTGATAAAAATGAGATCTCAGAGGTCTCATTGGCAAAATACAAATTTTAAACTAGCTTGGACCTGCATTTAAACAATGTACATGTTTTTGTCAAAAATAAAAATACAACTTTTGACTGAATGTATTATGTGATAATAGGTCATATCCCCAATGAGCTTAATTTAAGCGAATCTCTTTCTAACTATCCTAGCACTGTCAACAAAATTGTGTATTTCTTTTTTAGTTCAGAGTGTTCAGACACCTCAAGGCGCTTACGGCTTTTTATTTTTTGAGTCAGACTATATGCCCAAACTAAGAAACGAGCATGTAAAGTCTGAGCACGACTGGAATTGCACAGATTAAAATTCAGTGCTCAATTGTATTCCATAATTAAGAGAACACCGGCCATACTCTGCTAGAACTTATTCAATATTCTCAGGTTTTGCTCATAGCTGAAAAAAATATATAGATACTCATAGCAATATGGTTTAAGTGCCGCTGTTTTTGTGAATCGCGATTCACAACTCAACCTTAAGTTATAATGAATAATTGAATTCAAGTTCAATAGCTAAACACAATACAAATGTGTATAAATACAAATAAGCCAGCACATGCTATTATACCTACCCATTATTCGTTCTAATCTAAAAATTAATATTTTTTATAAACCTTGCATTAAATGAAAAGTCAAAAACATGAGTACCTATTTCATCAAAACCAGAATTCTATAATTCAAAAACTCAGTATCGAAGAGATAACACGAGCAGCTTTCCATTTCAAACAAATATGACTTTTATAATATGCGGTACGATGAACGGTGATTATTCGCTTCTAACCATAATGCGAATGGCTTCAAACAACGTTTAACCCTCTATTTTTTATCGCAATGGCGTGACAAGATAAGCCATGTACTTGACAGTCGAATGCCAAACCTCAGAAAAGGTCACTACCTAGTCATTTCTTGTGTACTAAACTAAAGAGCCCCATCCATTACATCACAAAACTGATAAGTTGAATTCATAGCCACACGTAGTGGAGGTGGATTTAATTATGGCAGCCTTTAAATGAACACTATGAACTTGAAATTGAATGTGACATAGTGTTCTCCAAACTAGTTTCAACTTGCCCCTCTTTTTAATTTCTACAAATCTACTAATGATAATAAGAACTAAAAACACAAAAAAAAAATATCGAAACTAAATCGATCAATCTTAATCAAAAAAAATGCACTAAAAACCTATTACTAGTGCAAATTCAAATAAAATCAGAACAAATACAAGAGATAGAGACACTCAAAATCCAGTCGCAGTCACGTACGTGACGAAACCTAGGTAAGTAGTGTAGCGTGCGCACAAACTGCCATCGTCGCCCATCTGACACATTTTCAAAACGATATACCTACGATACAACTATGAGGGTATGTATCAAATAGTACCTACCTATTTGCGATTGGAATTTTGGTTTCGTCTGTACAAACTTGGTCGATATTCGATTAGATACAACAAAAAAAAAAGAATGCAAGAAACAATGAAATATGTGGTCATTATCTACGTCTATATCTATTTCAGCATTTTGAAGACCATGTGCTATTTTTAAAAAATCAGCCCTTTTGCAGTGAAACAATCGATATAAATGTATGAGTTTGTATGTGCACCAACTGAATAATTAAACACGTTTTTGATTTTTTATTTCACCTTCCCACACCATCACCCACCCCTTTGGCGCGTTCGTGTGCTTTTCTTCGATTTGTAATGTCATTTTGTACGGCGCACATGATGTCTAGCAAATTTTGTTTATTTAGCAATACAGTAGATGTCACAAGTTTTAGTCAATGAGTAAAGCAATTATTGCAGTAGTAGGTATGTACATATAAATTTGATTTGATTGTTGAATGAACGAAATTTTATAATGTCATTTCGAAATCCGCAGGCAATATTTAGCCAAGTAGGGCTTAAGTCAAGTCTGGATTGAAAAACCAAATTTGAATTGAGTTTTTTAATTTTGAAACCCATATATTTTTGTGAAATGTTCTTGAAAAGAGTTTGGTTCCATGTATTGCAGAAAAAAAAAACAAGTCCAGAAAGAAGGCACTTAGGATTTGTTGCAAGTTGTTAGTCATTCGGCCCTGGTTCTTAAAGTGCTTTTGCGCCACCCAATTTATATTTATTTATTTATAATAAGTGATTTCAAACTTTTACAGGGTAGTGTGTATGTTCATTTTTATAATTTTATACTACTGGTATTTTGCCAGAAAAGAATAATAAGCTTGTTCATTGTTTCTTCTGATCTTCATTCGTCAATAATTTACAAAAAATGTGGTAACATAATGTTAACAGTACAGGGTGTCTGAAATAAAATACAACTAAAGGACAATGGTCATTTTGGCCTATCGATGTAACACATTGTGACCTATATCATTTTAAAGGTCTCGATGAGTACTATCTTTTATTGTATGGGCAAAAGTTTGTATCGCGTGCAGGGAAGGTGTTATGGACGTTAATGTAATCGTTAATGCATCTTTTATTTATCATACTTTCTTATTTTGTAGGCTATAGGTCAAACAAGAAATTATTATAATTTATAAAAGGTCACAATCATAATTAAAGAATCTTTTATTTGTCGTGTAACTTCGGAACGACGTGACCAATTGAAGTCATATTTACACAATATGTTAAGTGTTGTTAGATAATAGTTTTTTTTATGAAAGAATCCGATTCTCAACTTCGACGCCACCTATGGGGCCCATATTTTGTGGTTTTATTTTCTTGCAATAAACCAATGTTACATTTGAATATGAGCGATATTGCTTAATAAATAGATAATTTTTGTCAATAACTTGACAACAGCGCCACCTACAGGATTCGTTCATAATTAGAAACTATTATCTAACAACACTTAACATATTGTGTAAATATGACTTCAATTGGTCACGTGCGTCGTTCCGAAGTTACACGTTAAATAAAAGAACCATTAACATTAACTTCCATAACACCTTCCCTGCACGCGATACAAACTTTTGCGCATACAATAAAAGATAGTACTCATCGAGGCCTTTAAAATGAAAACAAAAGTGCCCATTGTCCTTTACATTGACAGAAAATATGAAAGCTGTAACACTGATTCATATTCTAAAATGATTATACTATTAATTTTTGTTCTAATCTTTCGGAATTCAATAAAAACACAATTTTTCTTATGGCTTACATTTTTTGTGAATCTTCGTTTTTGTTCCGATTCTGACTATAATCAGAGCAATTCAGAGCCAGTTCTACAAGCCCAAAAAGAAACGTTTTTAAAATAAAACAATTTGTATACAAAGACAATTGATATGGTAGATGAGACATGACTGTAATAAGTAAATAGTAAACACATCAAATTGCTCAGAACACGTTCGGTTCAAATGGCTAGACATTTTTGGGCTGTGAACGAAAAAAAAGTAAGGTTGGTTTCTAAAAAGAATAAAGAAATACTTAATAGTTCTTTTTTGTGCGAAGTATTTGAAAATGAAAGGAATTAGTTTGATTGCCAATAAAATAATATCATCCAACCGTTGTTGCGTATCGGGCTATCATTTAAAATGCTCTTTTTATAGCCTTTTCCCACCGATACAAAATCTCGGATTTCGGCAACAAGATTACGATATCTCAAATAGTTTGTGAAATTAGAACTTTTTTCTAAAAGCTTATTTAAATTTACCAATGTTTTCATTTTTTATCAAAATCATCTCTGCAAAACAAAAAACAAATATCAATTTGTATTTTATTTTTCGGAAAAAAGAGTGAATGTAGCAGTGGGTACACGCCTTCTTTATCTTCTTTATCGTTGCAAAAAATATTTACTGCAAGATGGCTTTAACATATAAAATCTAACAGCCCTATTACTGGTTGAACACAATAGAGTACCGCAACAAGAACTGCAGTCGCAAGTAGACCAGTCGTCAAAAAATATCGTACGCACTATTTTCTATGTGCCCACTGTTGATAAATTCCAAAATATATCCCTCTTATTTACTGCAAAATAATTGTTTCACATTCATTCACTATTTTTTTTGTAACAAAAAAACTATTTTAATCAAACACAACACAAAAACACTGAAAACAGAAATAATTTTTTTTGCGTGCAGTAGCTTGTTTTTTTTTTTCTTTTGAGAATGTGCGAAAGCATGCAGCAAAAGTTAAAAGTTGACCAACTTGTGCGATACGGTGCGATGATGCGAAAGCAGCTGCGTCGCATTGTGTTCGCAACATTGAATTTGTGTGTATTCATGCATTGTGTGCAAATGCAGCTACGTCGTCATTAGCTTTGTTCAGTGACGTTGTTCCGAACAGTTTGGAACAGTTTAGAACAGAAAAGTACAAGTTTTTGCTGTTCAATGAGAATTTTCTGTTCTAAACTGTTCTGATTTGCCGTTCAGTGAGGCTGTTCCGAACAGTTTGGAACAGAATAGAACAGGATTTTCTGTTCTTACTTTTTAGGTAGAACAACTTAGAACAGGTTTGTGACAACTGTCAAAATCAGCTGCTGTCACTTGAAAGTTGATATTTTTTAACAAATTTCTTGGCTCTTTGTGCTTTTACTTTGGAAACAAACAAATAAATATTTAAAAAACAACATATATTAAACTACATTAAATTGTGTAGTTAAATAAATACTATTTCTAATTGTTTTTAATAAAAAGTATTTCTTGCTTATCCACCAAAAACATTACAATTACTTATGTCAGACAGCTGCCTGTTCTATCCTGTCTGACATTTCTGTTCTACTCTGTTCTGTTCTGTTATAATCTGAAAAAGCCTCACTGAACAATCCTATTGTGTTTAGCCAGTTATGGCTATCAAATATCAACACTTACCTGTTCTGAAAAACTTCATTGAACACAAAGTGACAGAAGTTAGAACAGTTTAGTGCAATCTTGTACTTTTCTGTTCCGAACAGATTCATTAAACAGATCTATTGGGCGCATTTAATGCAAAAATTTGACAACTGCTGAAAATAAAGTACTTAATTTTTGCCGTTGAACACAAAATTATATGAAATGCCATTTTTGTATGGAGAGCCTTTTTTTTTTGTATAGAAAAGCTGTCAGCTGAATTTTCAGGTGGGAATTTCTTGCTGAAAATTCAGATGAAACGTAACTAAACTTCACTAAACGTAACACCGCACGAAGTACCACACCGATGTATATTGTCGGCAAGGTTTTTTGATCTTGTGAAAAGGAAATGTGTCGACAGAGCAGTTCGAACTCTGGAAATCGAATAGTGCACCGGCATAGCGTGCGAAAAAGAGCGAACAAGTGTGTCGAAGGAGTTTTGTGTTTTTGTTTTTTTGTCAACTGGTGTTTTCGTCCCGTTAGTTTTAAATTAATTTTGTAATTGCCTCAAAAAATGGATTTCGAACAGGAAAAATATGTTTGGGCACATTCTGAAATCGTAATTTTGCTGGAAATAATAAGAGACAATCAAATTGTCAAGCAAATGGACAAAAAAACAGTGCGGCATTTGATAACTATACCATTGGACAGCTGATTTTTGACATAATTCTACGTCGACACAGTGGCGTGTGAATGCCCATATAGAAACAGAGTGCTTTGTCGATGAGGTCGATCGATGTTGCGTGTGTTAGGGGTAAATGTCAGCTAACTTTTTATGACAGCTGGCCAATCAGAAGCTCCATCTGAAAATAAAGTACCGACAAATTCTATGCGTTGAATGAGCCCATTATTGATGAACTGTGAATTTTAAGAACTATTGTGAATTGTTCTATTGTTAAACTTGGTAATGCGGCTATTCAAAATATTGATTTCTATAAAATGTTCTTTAAATCGACAAACACAAATTCTTCGTTGACAAATCACAAATGTATTAAATTTTTGCAGGCCTAAACTACATATTTAATTACCCTGCCCACTTATTAATCATAACCGGCTTTGAGCAAAATAGTCTGGCGAACTGATCGCAAATAATTATTTCAAACGAAATAGGTTTTATTCACAATAGATTTTTGTTCGCTATTCACAATGAGACAATATAAAATTATTACACACATATCGATTATGTTTGACAAATCTGTTTAACGTCATATTGTCAACCAATATACAAACTATTGTGAGCAGTGTACGAGATACATAAATATAAATTCAAACAAATAGGTGAAGGTTTTATAGACGTTTTCTTTAAGTTTCCTTAGGCCATGCCCTCAGATTTTGACATTTTGACACCTGTCAAATTGAAAAGTGAAATTTCTCGATTTCTGTTGGTGCTAAAGCGCTGGCCGAGACAGTAGGTTATACCACCCTCCTAAATCGATTGGTGCCCTCAGATTATGACATTTCGCAACTGTCGAATTGAACAGTGAAATTTCTCGGTTTCTGTTGGTGCTAAAGCGCTGGCCGAGACAGTAGGTAATATCACCCTCCTAAATCGATTGGTGCCCTCAGATTATGACATTTTGACAACTGTCAAATTGAAAAGTGAAATTTCTCGATTGCTGTTGGTGCTTAAGCGCTGGCCGAGACAGTAGGTAATACCACCCTCCTTGATAGATTGGCGCCCTCAGATTTTGACATTTCGCCAACTGTCAAATTGAAAAGTGAAATTTCTCGGTTTCTGTTGCGCAAAGGCGCTGGCCGATACAGTAGGTAATACCAGCTTCCTTAATCGATTAGCGCCCTCAGATTTTGACATGAATTCGACAATACTGTCAATTAATATGAGAAACGTGCCATATTAATACGATCCACAAGTAGTATTAAGTGTGACGGACATAGTTTGCTATATTTATATCACAAGTTTTCCATATTTGTATGATAAATGTAATACCACCTTTAGTTGCATAGTTATTACAGTGTACACGTGCACTTATTGCATCGCATTAATGTGATTAAAAAAAAAAATTAACTACCTTCGATGCAGCCGCAGTGTAAATGTCAAACATGCGCCAAAAGCATCTAACTTTGCCAATGTTCGATTTCCTCTTTTTTTGTCATTTCATTTCTCCTCATTTTCGTACCAAGTTTCATAATACATCCTACATAAAAAAGTTTCACTTCAATAAAAATTGATATTGTTTTTAAGGCTTTGAATTGCAATTCGTAAAATTTAGACAAAACAACCCACAAAACCACCCACAAACCACCCTTATTATACTATTAGGGGTTGAAGATATATTTAGCTTATTCCTTATTTAGTAGCGAACAAAATGGTTGTACAATTACTACGGACTGATCGCTAAATAGATACAAACAAAAATATAAACAAAAAAATAGAATTTTTTTTTTGCTTTTTATGGTACTAAAAGATTTTTAACTCAGTCAGTATTTTGCCGATTTTAAGTTTGTTTAAGGTTTTTTTTTAAAGAAGAATGTTAGAGCCTTTTTATCATATAGGTACCTACATTTTTTGCCCAAGCTACAAAATCAATAGATTTTACAGTTTTTCTTAAATGACGATATTGTAACAATTTTTTTTGTTTGTGTCTACTTGTTCATACAAATGAATATAACGTTGACAAATATAAAGATGAGTCATTTAATTAAAATGACATTAACTACTGCTCAAACAAATTTTTGAATACTTGACAACTACTATCAGCACACGCAACGCTTATGATGACCTCTTAAAACATAGCGTCCGACTGGAAAACAAACAAGGGCGTCCGGCTGGCCACAAGCAATGCCTCATTAACTTGTCTACCAGTATCTCAAATTTTTGGTTTGGAGGTATAACCAAAATTTGCGAACATTTATGTATGGTACTAGTGCCTCGATTTCAAATTCAGTCATCTGGCAGGATTACTTTGTCACCGGGGCTGGAGGCGGGAGGTTGAAAACTGCGATTTTTAATTATGTATATATATATAATATATACTTAAATATATACGTAAACTGAATAGAACTACGCTCTCATTAAGAATTTCGGGGTCCGAAAACGGACAAAAAACCAGATTTTGGTTTGAAGGTATAACCATGTAAATGATATATCAAGAGAGTTCGGGAAAAATCTCCTCATTACGAATATGTAGGTGCCAGACGATTAAAGTCCCATAGGGGCAGAAAACAAACTTTTGATTTCGAAGATATTACCATAACCATATAAATGGTATTAAACAAATGTGTACAAAGTATTTTCAGTTTGCCCCTTGAAATTGCACAAAGTATTGGAAAGAAAAGAATGTATTTTCTTTTTTTTTTGTCTAAAAAAATGGGACTGTAAATATTAAAAAAAGAATCACAAATATATGCACGTATTTTTAGACTTTGAAAAAAAGTTTATTTGATCTCGCTGCCAGTTATACTATGAATGTTTTAACAAATATTGCATTCATACCACAAGCAAATTCGCCCTATTTTTCATAGTTTTGCATAATTTTTCTTGGAATAAATAAATTTAAAAAAAAGGAACAGATACTAGGAGATCTGTTGTCTTTTGGAAAAAAAATATATTTGATAAAACTTCCACAGTATAACAGGCAGCGGAGTCAAATAAACTTTTTTTCAAAGTCTAAAGATACATATATTTGTGTTTTTTGTTTAATTTTTTTTTTTCAATATTTACAGTCACTTTTTTTTAGGCAAAAAAAAAACAAAATACCTTCATTCTTTTTTTCCAATATTTTGCGTGCGAAACTTGAAGCAGCTAGCTATGAACAGAGCTAGCTGGAGAAGGCTTGTTGGTTGAGACCCTGGTCCCTGGTTAAATGACAGGAAATACTTTTTTACACCACCTATATGACAATTAGTTTTTTCCGCAAACTGAATTCATTCGTATTTTGAGTGAAAGAAAAATAGGAAACAAATTAGTGACAACATTGTGTATTCGGTAACTTTAAAATTAAAACAAATTGAATTATGCAAACATCAAAAAAGTCAATTTTTGAAAGCTTGGTTCGTGAGAGAACATGAAATATGTACCTTATTTGGAAGGCATATATAAACGTCTTGTTAATAATATAGTAGAAATTGCGATTATCCTTATTGAGCACAGTTTTGGATAAATTGACAACCGAAATAGTCTTTATTAATATATTGAAGATAAAAAGAAAACTTTAGAATTAGGTTAAAAAAAAAACTTAAACTAAAACAAAACAACATTCAGAGGAAATACACAAAAGCTCAATAATCTGACTCAAAAAAACCCATCACCCATCATAATCTTTCATAATATTTATGCAAATAAAAACCAAACGTACGTTAACTATTTTTGTTGGGTTAATGTCAACTTTGGTTTTGATATAATGCATTTATTTACATTTTATGTTATTTACTATAATTTATACGTAGGGACATAATATACATACATACCTATACCTATATAGTTGACCCAAAAATGGAAGAGCTCATAATTTCCTTAACTCTCTCTGATGGAAACATCAAAACTTCATACACCGTACCGTTTGGCAAGCAACGATAAGAGAGTAGGTATATGTGATTGTTTTTGTTTCATCCATCATAGGCTTTTTGTACACAGATGCTTCCCGCAGTCCGCACTCCCAAAACAATAAAATCTAATCTGCTCGAGACATTTTTTAAATATTTATTTAAGACTTTTAAAATCTAGGTAGAGCTGGAACGTGTATACCATGATGGCGTCTTTTCTACAAACTACAAAAGTAGGTCTTCAAAATCACAAAATGGAATTTAGACTATTCCCTCTGTATGGCATCCATTAAAAAAAAAATAGAATTGTTGATAAATGAAGGGGTAGATAGGTACAAACAGGGAAATAGTTTGCGGTCTTAATTAAAGCGCAAAAACACATACATACAAAACTCCAACATAAAAAAGCAAAATAAGGAAACATATAACAAAACACAACCCATACCCCATAACCATAACTGCAACTATACACTTTTATAATGCGTCCATGCTAACGCCACTCGGTTTTATCCTTTTACCTATTGTATCCTTGATGGTGTACTCATTATTCCTTTCCGGCTATAACACAATTTCCGGGAGTTTATAGTTTCATAAAGAGGAGGGTAAAGAGAATATGAAGGTGTACAACAGCACAGCACAGCTAAGCGAGCACCCGCGATATCACTTTGCATCTGAATCTGGAGCAGAACATATATTTTTAGAATGTCCCCAATCGAGTGCACTGGAAGGTAAGAGCTTAAAGTATAAAATAAAACAAAACAAAAACAACAAAAAAACTGCTGCACTTTGTCTGACTATTTGGAATATATGTATTTGAGAGCTATGTAAGGACCTCCGTTCGTAGTGGATATAATATTGTTGAGTGTTAAAAATGTCCATCCTATAATTTTTTCAGAAGTGATTTTGTTCAAGGGACGACAAAAGGAGTGAGATAGAGGATAATATGGATTGTTCATTTTTTCCTCTATCACAATTTGTTTCAACTATTAGGTAGGTATTGTTTGTGTTTGAGCAGGGGGATGATGGTTTTGTGTTGGCAGAATTTTCTGTCTGCAAACGAGGGGCTTGATTTTTCAACACAAAAGTATCACGGAACTTTTTATAATTAAAAGTATAACACACAAATTTGTATGTAACTTTGGCTCTGCACATATAAGCCCACCAGATAAGACAAAGAGATAATCGTATCGTATTGTTTGGCTGAGAAATAGAAGATAATAGTTGAGTGCTTGGTTTAATAGTATTATAGGTAATCTCGTTGTTGGTTATTTAAACATAAGAAAATGTAGTATGTGGCATAGGATAACAAGACTTAAATTGTACCTAGTTTTATGTTACTTTGAGTGTTGAGTGTATATTAATAGTTAATTTGGAGTTAACAACAATAATTTGCGGATATCCATGATATTCAAACTTTTTTCATTGACATGTATATTTTTATGATATGAAATAATAAATTTCATTTGATATGTTTTAATTTCGAAACTTTTTGTTACGATGCTTTCAAAGCACTAAAATTTAATCAAATTATTCAATGCATAAGATTGAGAAGCCGGATATGGATTTTTATTCATATTAATAAAAATATCGAATATAACAATGTTAGGCTTTCAATGGGCAATCAGAATTGATTGTTGTTCAATTTTTTCGTATATATAATACATAGTTTCTGTTTCCGGAAGATAGATAGCAATTTACCTACAATTGGGAGTTCAAATTTTCTTGATTTTTGTCAGCCTGATAGGCACGTTTTCATGAAAACATTAATTGTTCCATCTTCTGTTACTTTTACCGTATATCCAAATTCCATTTTTATTGAAAGTAGTAGCCCGTAGCGTAATGGTTAGTGTGTTGAACTGTCACGCTAGAGGCTGGGTTCAATTCGCAGCCTGGTCCACCTAAAAACTAAAAAAAAAAATTCAAGGCTACTGCCTCTTACGAGGAATTGAAAAATCATCCAAGAGTATAACTCGTCTAGCCGTTCGGATTCGGCATACAATTGTAGGTCCCCTCCGTTCTTGTCGTACGCGCACACAGGAATGGTTGAGAGCTGTAAGTCACTAGGCAATGGTTCTTCCCGCGCTGTTGTGCCACCCAATTTATTTTATTTATTTATTTTGATTGAAACAACTTATGCTAAGTTTTGTATAAAATTTTGCAACGCAAAGTTCGCAGTGGCCATAATCAAGTGATACCACTTTGTATACACTTTTTAGCAGTTCATTAACAGAACCCGTGGAATTTTGTTGAGTTCTTCTGTAGTAACCCCTTTTATTTTAAGCCTTTAGAAAATGTCTAGCTAGTAAACAAAAAACCTCCTACAGACAATAGGTACATCGCAAAAGGAGATTACGAAAATAGTGGTCTCAAACAATTGACGTGGAGTGTATGTATGTTCATTAAGTACAAACGGTGATTATTATTCTTCCAAAATATATACAAATTGTAAATATATTAATTGGAATACTAATAAGCCAGTCAAGCGATACACATGTTATTAACTGAATAAAATCATTGGCAATCCACTATTGGTTCAATTGATTTTTGACAGTTTTAATTTCATATTTATATACACTCCGCTCCACTTGAATAGAAACAAACTTTTTTTTTTACTATAAGAGCGTGTAGCGCTTTGGCAAGTTTATAAATTCACCGTTTGGTTTTAGTTCCTAAAAGAGAGATCTATTGCGAATAAAACTGCAAGGACACAAAAATTCAGGAAAATAACATTAGTTATTTTTTACCAGTTTTCTAATTACTTCATTAAATGCATAGTTTTTTTTGCGCCACTTGGATGGAAACAGTGTGGGTTTTGTCTCTATAGATACAAAGAATAATAGAATTGAAGATTAAAAATGATAATTACTTTATCAAAGAAAAGATGGGCCGCGGAAAACCATTAAACCCTGTAGAAAAGGCCAAAATAGAAGTACACGCGGAAAACAAGCTTTCCCTACGCACAATTGCCAACTAAATAAATAGAAGTGTGAAAATTGTTTGGTCAAACCTTAGAAAAAAGAAAACTATACAAAAATGTGTAAGGTAGGCAATCAAGAGCCACAACAGAAGCATACCGAAGAAAAATAATTAGACTGGCTTCAAATTCAAGCGAATTTGCTGCTAAAATCAAGGCGAAGAGTGGTTTTACAGGAAGTCTTAACACTATTGTGTTGTCGTGTAATTTGTGGGGCACAACATTTAAAGCGCCTAAAATTGAAGAAAAAAGCACCGATAAATCCAATTCGAAGACACAATATAGTAGATTTTTGCAGGAAGAATATGACGTGGAAGGAAGACTGGACAAAAGTGGAATTTTTGACGATCAAAATTCAATTTAGATGGCCCGGACGGATATTACTATTTTTATGTTATAAGGAAGGAACCCAGGTTTCTGGAGCACCACCATAGCAGAGAAGGCGGTATAATGGCGTCAGGATCGATTTTCAATTTTTCAATTGATCTGGACTTTCCCAAATTGAAAATAACGGAAAACGTGCCAATCCTCAACGCAAGGATCATTAACAGTTGAATATCCGAGAAAAATGTTACCTTAATTCAATGGTCAACGTATTCTCCGGACTGAAATATTATCGAAAACGTAAGGGATGGATGGTTCGTAGAGTGTACGATTTTGACTGACAATATGAGGACAAAGAATCACTTACTGCTGCAAGCAGAGAGGCATGAAGTGCAATTTCTTTAAATTATATAAAATAACTGCATGATTCAGTCTCCAACTGGGGTTTTCAAGGTATTTTAAATAAAGTTGTTAGCAAACATATTAAAATCTGATAACAAATAGAAAACAACCCAATTTAACTGCATGTTTCTATTCAATTGGCGCAAAAAAAAACAGTGTTTTAAATGAAGTAATTAGAAAAGTGGTACAAAATAACCTAATGGTATTTTCCTGAATTATTCTGTCTCTGCAGTTTTATTCGCATTAGATCCCTCTTATAGGAACTAAATCCAAAAGGTGAATTTATAAATTTACCAAAGCGCTACACGGTCAGATAGTAAACAAAAAGTTTGTTTCTATTCAAGTGGAGCGGAGTGTACGTATGTACGTATATGTAATAATTTGAGTTTGGTTAGCTAGACACCAACTTTAAGCAGGACAAGCAGTTAAAAATTCAATAAATAACCTTTAATATTTCGCATGTAAAACCTTGAAACTGTTAAATTTTATTGCGTTTTTTTTATTCGAAATTAAATCTTTGAAAAATGTAAAATTTAAATTTTATATTCACTGTATGAGTGTTGTGTGTCTGATGTTTGGGGGGTACTCTTATCAAATTTAAGATACCCATGTGTTACAACTTCTACAACTGCTTTAAGCAGTTAAAAGCTTGTTTATACTCACCCTTATAGTGAATTTCAACTATCAATTAATAATTAAAATTTATCAATCAATTTTCTTGTGTTGTGAGTGTCAACTGTCAATCAATTGTTGATACATTTTCAATTTGTATCAATAACCCTTTTTTGAATGGAAAAAAATAAATGGTAATGCGAAAAAAATATTTCATCAACTTTCTTGTGAACTGGCAATTTTCCTTTCAATCGTCAATTTGAAGCTGATGAGTTCGTGCTTGCTAAAAAAAATAACAAAAACTTGTAATTTTGAATTATAAAATTGTTAATTTTTTATTTCCCAAGGTCTCAAAAATTAATAAGTAACAAAAAATAGTTGTGCAGATTAGTCCAGTTGGTGGAAGAAAACTTTAAACTCGCCAAGGGATTTTGCACTAAAGCTGGAGCACATTCAAAGTGGGAAAGAATTGTATATTGAAAGAATTGGTTTTTTATGACATCTAGGACTTCTCTTAGGACAAGCGATGCAGTTGATGGTGCAATACCATGATTGAAGTCATTTCCCAAATTAGTAGTTACTATGAACACAATCTTTGCATTGTTGCTAGTTGCAAAATGTTGGGTACGGCTGGAATGTTTTGACATTCAATATTTGTCTTTATAACAAATACAACCTTGAACAGCTTCAAGTTTTTTTTTCAACTGGAAACGGAGCAGAGTAGTAAAAGATTAATTTATTTGTATCTGAAAATCGAAACCTTTATACTTACATACATTTGACTTTCCAATTCCAAAGGATTGGATGTATCTCTCAAACTCATTCTTGCCGTTTCAATTAATTATTTAAATCCTCATCTTCATCAAAAAAAATTAGGCGATGTCATATTTTGTATTTTGTTAAGTCTCTCCTAAACCAACGCGAAAGCGGCGCGGAACATTCGCCGACGGCAGTTTTTGTTGTTGCTTAGCATTGTTTATTTGTCATTTTTTTGTATCATTGTGAATGATTCGCCCTGCATAGCGAATGTTCAGCCTTGGTTTGGGAGAGCCTTTATTGTTTTTAATTTTTATTATTATTTGCTTTCAAAACTTCTGTCAGACACAAATCCTCATTCAGAAAAATAAAATAATTCATTTTCACAATACCGATTTCGATTTGAATTGATATATTCTATCAACCGCAGTGTTACCTCTCAACATTTTGAGAAAGTGTCAAAAAAGGTGTCCGAAAGGAAAAAAGGTGTCCCTCAAAAATTTCAGTTAGAACGCAACATTTAATTGATTTTTTTATTATTAGGTGCACTTATTAAGTAAACATTAGAAATACTAAAAAAAAGCTAAAAAAGTATTTGTTCTCTATACTTTTCTATGAGAACATTATCGGGAACCCATTCTTCTAAGTCTAATTCAGTGCATCTAAAACATTTATAGCCGAAAGCATTGATTCGCAATTTTCAACTTTTAATATACATACAGTGCTGCCAAAAACATTCCGGATTTTTCCTCGGTATGTTTTTCTTAATATCAAGTAGAAAACTAATAACTTTCCATAGGTTTTCCATAATTTGTAAAGGGTATGAGACAATTTAATAATAACCTTAAAAATATAATGCTCAAAACATTTAACTCAGGGTTGAATTTGCAAAAAAACATCTTAACTGGTCTTTAAGCAAATGGAAGAGCGTGCTTTTCAGTGATGAAAGCAAATTCAACTTGTTTTACTCCGATGGTGCAAGGACAGTAGGTATTCGTGTTTCAGAATGGCCGTCTCAATCACCCGATCTAAACCCAATTGAAAACTTGTGGGCCATTTTAAAAAGGCGGCTTGGAAAAAAAAGCACACGTCAACAACTTTTCTTTTTGCAGCCTTGAAAAATGAATTTGAGAATATTCCTGCTTCTATTTTCGAAAATTTAATTCAGTCAATGCCTCGTCGATGTCGAGCAGTGATAAAAAATAGGGGTTACTGGACAAAATATTAAATACAAAATAATAATTAATTGTACAAGATAAAATCCGGTTAGTTTGTCACATTAAAATTCTGAATCAACTTTAATTTTTGACTATTATTTTTTGTTTTAATGGATAATTTACCATGTTTTTTGTTTAAAATGATACAATTGTTTAATAAAAATGGCGAAAAATTACAAATATTTGATTTGTTCATTTTTATCTCACAAACCAACACTCAATGCAGTTGACCAAAAAAATCCGGAATGTTTTTGACACCACTGTAGGTCAGATTATTTTTCATATAATTTTTAATTTTTTAACTGTTTTTATTTTCTCAGCGCTCAAGCGCTTCTGTAAGGCAAAATCAATACTTTCTTCCAAATTAACATAAGTTTGAATAAAGAAATTCATTTAAATGTTTTTTTTTTAAGATTCTTTGAATCAGAACATTTCTATATTTTCAAGTTTAAAACTATCTTCAAGACTAGCTTCATTAGCTCTTAACTCCAAAGCTTTGTACTAGTTGATTACTTTCTCAGGATATCAAATTTTCAAATTCCGAAACCAAATGAAAATAGTAAAATTAATTTCCCAATTTAATTATATCTAGGGTATAAAAAACGTATCACAACTGATCACATAATCTCTTTTCATTTGGTATTATCGTTAGCGAGCTTAGACGTTCGCTTCAAATATCAATGCCGACAACATTATTTCACTGAAACAACAAATGTCAAACGTCAAATAATGACTTTTTTTAGTTAGTATTTTGAAATTTATTATTCCAGAATGTGTTTTGTTTACTTTTAAAATATAAATAATAAATAATGTTGAGCAACGTTGAATTTTTTTTTGAAGAAAATGATTATGAAAGGAAGAGAGGATAAGGATGCGCAGACTGAGAAGAAGCATTCAGGATAGTTCTAATCTATTAGAACTTCCAGAACATTTGTCAGTGCTCAATATTTATTTATCTTCATAATATTCAAAAATTTTCATTTACCAGGTTTATTTTATATTTTCGACTGAACAAGGTTGCATTTATGTATGTTTTAAGTCAAATTGGTGATACAATCCAATCAACCAGCACCTGTGCAACTCCTCCTAATCTCAAATTGCTTTGTACATTACGATTTCTTGGAAGTGGTAGCTACCAAAACTGTGTTGGTAATGATTTTGATTTAGGACTTTCCCAACCGACTGTGTCAAACATTTTGAACGAAGTTCTTCGAGCATTAGAAACAAAACTCTGCAAGAACCTACTTTTACAGAAGGTCTAGATAACCGGGAACAGTGGGATGCGTTGACGGAACCCATATAGGTATTATTGCTCCAGATCAGTTGCAACATCAGTACTTGAATCGAAAGGGTTTTTACAGTTTGAATGCAATCTTCTTTTCTTTTCAAACCATTTCAGATGACAAATATATATATTTTTGTACAGGCTTGTGACCATAATATGATTATTCGGTATGTTGATCCCTGGATTGACCCCTGATTCATTCGTGTGGAATGCAAATGAACTTAAAGATGATTTAGAAAGATGGTGGCGAAATGGAGAGAGGTCAATGTATCTGGGTGTGTACAATAATTATTGCTTTGAAAATGTTCTTAAAATGCTAATAATGTTTTGATTTAGGAGATTCTAACTATCCTCTGCAGCCCTACTTGTTAACACCATTTAGAAATTCAGATTCCAATCCCTGAAAAACATTATTTAATTCATTGCATGCAAAAGCACGCAACATTATTGAAAGGACCATTAGACTTCTTCAATGCCAGTTCAGGTCTGTCCTAAATGAAAGAAAGTTGCACTATTCTCCAGCAAAGGCAATAATTATACTCAACGTATCTTGTGCCTTGCTCAAAACATAAGCTTGCAAGACATACCAGATGAAACATTTCAAAATGAAGTTTCTAAAAATAGCCAAGAAGCTCAGCGAATCAGAAATGAAATATTAGCGTCGATATAAGCGACAAATCTTCAAAAGGACCAATGTGCTAATACTAAGTCTACATGTATGTACATACATAGATTTTGTATTATTAAAAAAAAAACTTCCAAGAATGCTCTTATAAGTTATGACTTAATTTTGTTACATAAATATATACATTTATAGGTAAACTAAATGCTAATCATCACAGCATCGCATTTAATACATATAGGAACTCTTTTCAAACTTAAAAAATAAATAACTAAAAGTTAACGAATGCATAAAAACTTATGTATATCTACAGTAGATATGTATGTTAGTTCAGTCAGTTTTTAATTTAAAAATTAATACTTTTAAAAAGGAATACAAAAATAAAGAATAAAATATAATAAAATAAGAAAAAATAAAAAAGAATTCATTACATACAAAAGGAACAAAAAAAGAAAAGTAAAATTGAAAATTCAAGACGTCTTTTTCATTTCCAATTCTATTTTTTTAAGTTTTATTTCGAAATTCTCTTTGTGACGTCGATTCTTCTCAATATATTCTTTATCTTTTCTTGTTTCTTTTTGCTTCATTAGGCTCAGTTTTTTTCTCGATTTCGTACTTTTTTCTGGCATATCTAGCAATTTCCGAAAATTTCTTGTTTATGGATTTTAAGAGATGTTCCTGGGTGTCAGTCTGTCCTTGCAGCAACTTTAGTCGCTCAAATTCCCTTGCATTGGAATCGTTGATGCCCCTCTTACGACTTGGCAAGGAACTTTGAGGTGCGGATGATTCTTGGCCATGGTAACCCTCCGTTGCACTTGGCGTCACCTGTAGAGTATCGTGACATGAATCTATAATTTGGTTAAATTCTTCTTGGATGTCTTCAGAAATGGCCGAAACATTTTTGTTGATTGAATCGGTTGAAGGAAGTGGAAGCCACCTGTGAGGGTATAACAAAGTGATTGCACAGAGGATTAACTGCCTGGCTGAGACTGAGAAGTCTGTCTACAGCTTGCTCCAAAGGGGACAAAGAAACCTGGCAGAATGGTCCTCCACCAGAAGCTGTGGTTTTCCGAAATTTTTTGTTTGTAGTCCAACCAAACCTATATGTGCAAAAAAAAAGTCTTAAATCGAATCTACAAAATTTTATCCACTGACCTTGTGCCAATCTTTTCCTTCACGTGAAGGAGGACCAAGAGAGTTCAGCTCTTCTGCGAAACTGTCCCAAATAATCCTTTTGGCATCTTTTTGATGAACCGAACACTCCTATGCCCCTAGCCATATCGGGATTCTTTTCCATCAATTCGACGAGCTACGCAAACTGATTTGTATTTGTCCTTAAAAAATGTTCAAGTTATAATTTTATTTGTTTGTATTTTGTTAAAATAATACACTACTACCTTTTCCTTTTATCACTCATTTTAATTTTCAATCAAAAGCAAACAAGCAACAAACCAAGATCAACACACTTTGTTAATTCGCTAAAGTTATCACATAATAATTTGATTCGATAGAATTTGACGTTCTGAGACGATAAATTAGCGATTATTCGCTATTTGTAATTCCTCGATAGCCAAATTCGCTAAAGTTTTGACATTTGAAGCAAACTTAATTTTAGCGAATCGCTAATCTTAATACGAAATTAGCGAGTTCGCAAACTTTTAAGTTCGCTTCGCTATTCATAACGAGGGCCTTAGTGGTTTAAGTTAAAAGGATTTCCTGTTCTTTAATTTGTCCATTTTTAATAATTATTTCAGCCTCATATCTGATACAAATTGATATAGCCACCAGTGACTGAAGATATAAGATACAAAAATTCCTGATGAAATTTTTGTTTATTTCAAAAAGTGTCCAAAAGGTGGCTTATTTCTAAAACGTGTCCAAAATCGACTATTTTTAAAAAGAGGTGTCCTGGTGTCCGGGGGTACGAAAAGGTGTCAAAATGACACCAAAGTGTCCCAAAGGGGTCCCTTTTGAAAAGAAAATAAAATATTCTTTCTCAAAATCTTAACTTTTGTCAAAAATTAAATTACCCAGAAGTACCATACAATGTCAATTTCCAAATAAATGAAACGTACGTATATATAAAATTCGTAAATATGTTGTTTTTTTTTGCCACGGTTGCGTTACGGTTGTTTCTTGATTGGATGAACCCATATCACACACAACCCAGTTGATGAGTGACTAGGGCTGCGCGTACAGTGGTGCGACAAAGCGATGCGATCCCAGAAACGATGCGACAAGCTATTCCTCCAGATGCGCTAGCAAAAGTGGTCAGAATATTTTGTAATCTAGGTACTTGCGATAGGTATGCCAGAAACTGGCAACACTCATCAAATATAGGTCCAGGGTGCGCACGTATATAAGAATAAATGTTTATATTTATCTCGAACGCAAACATTTCTCGTATCGCATCGCTTTGTCGCACCACTGGCACTGTACGCGCAGCCTAATTGTTATTTAAAAAAAAAAAACAGTTTCAGTGCGTTAAAGCACTCACAAATAAACAGTAGATCTATACCTATATAATAACATTCCACGGCTTAAGTAATATATCACATTACCGTTGTTCTCGATAGCGGCACCGAATCTGTTTATTTTCATTAAAATTCATATGAATTTTGAGAAGAGATTTCGAGCTGTAAATAACCGAATCAGCTGTGTTTACTTTGTATTCAATATACTGTAGAAAAAGCAAGTGTTTTAATAATATATTTTAACAACACAATTACACATCACTTTTCTACTAAATCTTACCCAATACAATAACTTCACTATAACCGTCTTTCAAACAGCTTCTCAATTCACTTTCTACGAAAACTGTCTGGTAATGCATTTCTTATAAATCCAATTAGGTGAAAATTGCACGGGATAATGTCAGGCAGAAGGGACTTCCCAGACCAATACTCAGTCAAGGTATTTTAAGTCAGGCTTGCTTTTGGACCTGTTTTTTCGTTGGAATAGAATGTCTTAGACGAGTGAGTCTTTCTTCCAGATTATGTTTTTAAAAAGTAAAAGCTATTTCGGACGATCATTTTTTTATATGTTACTATTCTATTATTGTATATTGCCTTATGTCCTCGGGACTTACATTTTGTCTATGCGGGTTAACTTTAAAGTAGTTAAGGGCTGTGTATGTGTATATATCCCACTATGTGTATGTGTATATATCAACTCTGACAACGATAACAGCGCTGAGATCCATGACCATGCCATATGCCAATTTCTGCTTCATTGGGTATAGGCAAATCAAGATAAATTGGCTTGAGTTTTGTTTAATTGTTTCGTTGAACACAAAATTATATGAAGTGTTGGTTTTGCATGGAAACATAGATTGTTATAGAAAAGCTGTATTTTCAGTCGGCGGGAATTTTCTGCTGAAAATTCATATAAAACGTAACTTAACTTCACTAAACCTAACTGAATGTCACATTACTTTTAATGACAGCTGACCAATCAGATCTGAAAATTAAGTAAGTACTTACTAATTTGATGCGATGAACACATAAAAATCAAAATCTGAAATTTATACACTCGGGAGCAAAAAAATGGAACCAACCCATTTCGCGTGCTGAAAACACTCATTAATAGCACTAGTGTGACAACTTGGCTAACTTCTACGGGCATGGTATCCATTTGTTTCCAAGATTTAAACGCGTGACACCGCCCTTAATCTCGTAAAGGCCCTAACTAACATTTTCACTATTTCCTGATAATGACTAATTCGGTTACCGCAACCTGAAGATAAAAAGTGAAAATTACCAAAAAATATTTCTTGTAAAGGTTAGTATTTAGGAAATAAGGTAGATAGGGCTTTTTAGCCTTTGACAAACAAAGAAATAAAAAAGCCCTTTGTACAAAAATGTACGTAAATCTTAATGAAGTGTCATTTTTATAAAAAAGAAACAAGAAATTTTAAATGATATTGATTAATTTCAAACAATTTTTTTATAAAATTAACGCATAAAATCGTATTTAAAATTATAGAAACGAATATTTTTAAAAGCCCTAACTACATAGGGCTTTTAAAACAAACATGGATATACTTTCTCTGTACACTATGTTATAAAAGGCCCTATATGGTTGGTTAGGGCTTTTTATAAATTTTGATGCATATGATTTGTAGTTAGGGCTTCCAAAAATTGTGATTTTCTGGCTTATTTAAAGGTTTAAGGTTAAGAAATTGATACACAAAAATCGGAGACATTGCCCTCACTCCAAATATGCAAAAAAATCAAAATCGGATTTTTTGTAGATAGGGCCTTTACGAGATTATGGGCAGAATAGGCCAAGATATGTTACAATATACTTTTAACAGAACCCTGAAAACCAAAAACCAACAATGGGATCGTATATTGCCCATTGTATTCAATTCTTGCCTACTTCAACAAGTTGATTAGTTGCTTTCGTTATTATGTCGGATAACGCGAAAACTATCCAATGGATTTGTTTGCTTCTACCCTTAATTTAAAGTTATAAGTTTAAACTTTTAAACTAGACCATTAACAATTAATCATAGACATTGTATCCATCGCTATTGGTGTTTTTAGAAAGCGAAATGCGGCGATTCCATTTTTTTCCTCGAAAGTGTAGACATTCTCTTAAAAAAAATAAATCTTTCGATTTTTCAAAACAGCACAGTTATTTATTATTCAACATAGAATTCCTAAACATATCGCACCTACCAG
This sequence comes from Melangyna quadrimaculata, assembly GCA_949320155.1. Lineage (NCBI taxonomy): Eukaryota > Metazoa > Arthropoda > Insecta > Diptera > Syrphidae > Melangyna > Melangyna quadrimaculata. The sequence goes on along the minus strand of OX439484.1, from coordinate 196,249,715 downwards.
CATTATAATGCATACATAATTTTGATACCTTTGCTAAAATTTAATTTCATCACTTCCAAATGTGCTGAGATCAGTAATACCACCAAACAAACAAAATTGCATGCTTAATTGTTTAGTTCTTTCTTCTTTGAAAGTTCGTTTAACGTATTGGTTCGATTCTATTATGCCATCCAAGTTTAAGTTTGAATTATTCCATAGGCAAACATTTAACGTGTCACGCGAACGGGTTGGTCTCTTCGTGATTCATTTGTTTACATTTCTCTCTCTCGCTCCTTCTTTCTCTTGGTTATGTATAAATATTCAACAAAAAGGTATTACTCCCTGGTTCAAATTTGAATGATTAATTCTAATTCTTGGTACAGTTAGTAGTTTGAGATACGGATTTTCTATTCATAAGCTAGTAGGTACCTACATAGCTTGTAAAAATAAATTCTGATTCAGGTAGAAACCCATTAGTCATATATAATTCATCAAACGAAAAAACAAACTAATTCAGGTGGGAGAAGAAATTTCCATCGTCATCTGATATTTAAATGAAGAAATTACCTCACTCTTAGTTTTAAATTTGTGCAACTCCATAATAAGCTTCTGTACAGCCATATCAAACGTTAAGGGGTACGGGGAAGTCTTTAAGGTATGCCTAGCTACTAAATTTAAAGTTTATCGTTTTTGCATTTTTGTATAATACATATTAATAACTCAAGCAGGAGGAACGAAGTTAGTTTTGGAATTTGTGTAAGGATGAGTTGTTATTATGTACATTAGTGAGGAAAATACAAAACCGCAAATCGCAAAATCTTGGCTTTCCATACCAAACTGACATATCACATAATTTAACGTTTTTAGAGTTTTGCATAAAACGTACCCAATTTGGTATTAGTCTAAGAAAGATAAGATCTGACCAGGAATAAATTAATTTATGAAATTTTATTGCTGGTATTGACGCAGAATTTCATCCTGTACAACTTATCCAAAGTGCCCAAAAATGCCCTCATTTGCTTCTTGTATAGACGCATTTAAAGAGGTGGAGAGGATGTGGGATTTTATCAAGCTGAAAAATTTATTATAATACAATCTAATTTTATGACACATGTTTTTAGGGTGCTTTTCAACACAGAGTCTAAAGAGACCGAAACTGCAAAGATAAATGTATCCTGTAGAAAGTTGAAGTACTTTTTATGGAATGATGACCTTTTTTTAAGTACAACAAGTAAAATATTACTCAAAACCATTCTAAAATAATGGGATATTAATGAAATTTGGTATAAATGTTTCATTTGGCATGTTAACCAAGCATCAAAAGAGTCCCAAAAATATCTGTGGTGAAACGTGTGTTTTTTGAGGGCGAGATGTTTTATAATATTGCATTATGGGTGATTCTCCACTAAAAGCTCCTTTTCGTGGCCCCGGCCAAAAATTGTTCAACAAATTAAAAAAAATTTATTTATTTTGAAGTCAATAACAGCGCAAGCAACGTTTCTAACTGGTGCATTTCTAAATTTATATTTGCAGATATGTAATAAAAAAATAATTATTTTTATAGTCCAAATGTCATTTCCGTCGCGTGTCTCCTTGTCTCAGCGCGGAAAACTGTATTTTAACTAAATAAAGAAACTTATTCATGCTTTCTTTGAAATATATTCAATTAAATGGGTGAGACATCAGATTCGTGTGTAATTTTAAAGTAAGTGGTTGTATTCGTCAAGCGTTTCATCAATTTCGTCATTTCCGTAGGTGCATATAATTTTTTTAAGTGATAGTAAAAAAAAAAAATATTGTGAAATTCTTGTGGAGTTATATTGCAGTTATTCATACAAAATAAAAAAAATACGTTCTATTTTCTTGTCATAAAAGTTAAAAAAAACATAGATTTTCGTTATTTTCGTCGCCTATTGGATTACGGCAGTGAGAAAATGGTTACGGAAATGACTTTAGATGTGTTTTTTCTTTAAAAAAATCATGAATTTATTGCAAATCATTAAAATTTTTGTGCATGCACTTAAAACCCCTAAACGACAATGGCAGACCGTAAATCTGAGATAAGTGGGGAAGCGAAAACCTAACAAACTATTTATCTTTGCTAGTTAAACGTTATTTCCGTTAATCGATTTATTTTGATTTTAATAATTTTAAATAAATTCCTGTAATACCGTAAGTCTTTTAAATTCATCCTGAATTACACGGCCCTTGTTACAAGGAATATTTTAAAATCAAGTGCCCGCACTTTAAATCATTAATTATTCCATAATTTATAACAACACTTGAATGTACCTCATTTTATCCTAAATTTGGGTAGGGGACATTTTGGGTTCTAAAAAGGAGCTTTTTAACAGAGAATCACCCATTATAATAAATTGTTCACGACCTCTTTAAATGCGTCTATAAAAAAAGCCAATGAGGGCATTAAGGGGCACTTTTTTATATGTTGTACAAAATGAAATTCTGCGTCGATACCAGCAATAAAAATTCATAAATTCATTTGTTCCCACTTACCCATATTAAATCTTATATCTTTCCTAGACTATATAGCTGATTTACTTAAAGCAACAATAATGATCTTTCATTCCAATCTGATCTCATTCCCAACTTCTATAAACTTAAAAAACTGAACTTTGCATCTTCTCTTCTGTGATTTATAAACTTAAAGAAATTGTTCTCATCACTTTCGCAAGTCGCAACTATATAATTTTTCTTTTCTCATACGACTAGTTGTCTGAATTGTGTTTTGCTTTAAAATCACAATGAATTTATTCTTAGTATATGAGCGCATTCTTCCTGGATACTTTAAACATACATAGGAAATACTACAACGGGGACAAATTAAAAAAGCTTCAGCCGTCAAAACAGACTATACGACCTAATTACAATTCAAACTGTGCTGCTTGTACACTTTCTTAGCACACACAGTTCCACACATAATACTTACGACTATATCAATGGGACGCAAACTTATATTAGAGTTGTTTTGTTACTGTCGTCTGATGGGAATTAATTATTTATTTCTACGATTTGTTTGACCATAACCAATAGAGGACACTTTTAGAATTAAAGGTCAGGGGTATAGATACAAATATTATGAATACTAGTGAACATACACTCATATGAATGAATGAGCATTTTAATTGCAATCTTTTCCACGAAGAAAATGATTTAAAAAAAAAAGTTTTGACAATGGTTTCAAGTTGCTAAGCAGACCTTTTTTATCCTGACGCCTGCCATATTTTGAAATCTGTCAATGTCAAAAAAGCCAGCCAAAATTTTGTGGAAACTGACAGAAATGTAAAATTGCAAAGCGGAAATAAAAGTTTTATAGACCCCGATTACACGACTCGTTTTTTCGTTCGTTTCGTCTTTCGCCTTTTTGACAGGCAAGAACGATCATGATTACATGGTTCGCGAAAATACGTACGTACTTCCTTTCGTTACTTTGACGTTCATGGATTTGGAAATGATCAGTAGTAATTAATACAAATATTTTTTAATCACTTCTTTCTCAAATATACCCATATATAAGATAAATTCAATTACGAAAAACAATTTTCCAATTCAATCAAGTTTGTTCTAATCGTTTTTTACTAACATCGAGGAGCATTGTGGTTGCCAAATCGTCAAAGTTCAACCATATAAAGTCTTGAAATTTGTATTCCTGCTTTCGTTACTTCTTTCCCTCTACCTTTCACCCAATTTGTCAAAAAGACGTAAGACGAAACACTCGAAAAAACGAATGGTTGAACTTTGACGTTTCTGATTTGACAATCGCAATTTATAGTTTTTTAAATTGTGTTTCGTAATTGAATACAGTATGAGAAAAAAGTTATTAAAAAATATTTTTAGTTGTTACTATTATTACTCCACAACCCCAAATTCCACGAACGTCAAAAGAACGAATAAAAAAACCTACGTACGTATTTTCGAGAACCGCGTAATCATGAACGTGGGTGCCTGTCTTGTGGCCCCAGCGGACATAGGTGGGCGAGGGGATAAACAAATAATATGGTGTATTGAAATCAACGAGACAGGGCGAGTTCGTAATCGCAGAAATATGCGGCAGATCTGCCGCATGCCTGCTTAGCTTCTGCGAATCGATTTTATTTTTCTTCTGCCCGCAGAAAGCAAGCAGGTGGCAGTTTTTTAATAAATTTGTGTTCGTAAACATCGCAGCGCAAAAAATTATTTATAAAAAAATCGGATTATTAAAAAAAGGCGATTCTAGGGCATTTGGGTGACATTTTGAAAGAAATATTCGTTGAAAGACAAAGGGCGAGTTCGTAATCGCAGAAATCTGCGACAGATCTGCCGCATGTTTGCTTAGCTTCTGCGTATCGATTTTATTTTTCTTCTGCCCGCAGAAAGTAAGCAGGCGGCAGTTTTTTAAAAAAAATTGTATCCGTAAACATCGCAGCGCAGAAAATTATTTGTAAAAGATCGCAATTATTAAACAGAAATTTTTTTTTTTGATTTTAAGGCTTTTGGGTGAAATTTGTCTTTCGCTATGATAGACAAATATCTTGATGATACCTATATATGTATGTACATATGTACCTACTTCAAAGCCATTTCATATACAGGCTGTGCCAAACACAAGTTTCTTTTTAAAAATGCAATAAAATTGTTGTCGGCATAACATCGGTCCTTTACAGTTCCCAAAAAAAAAGGTCAAAATGGTCAAATCGCAGCTACGAGGCGGCCAACTGACATCGCAAAGACGGCTGATAACACGATTTTGAAATTTGGTGCGATCGATTGTGGTATGGGCTGTGTGGCATGGCAAACCGTCCTGCATGAACCAGAGGTTGTCCAAATCCTTGTCTTTAATTTTAGTAAAAAAAAAGTTGGTTAACATGGCTCTGTAACGACCATTGTTGACCGAAACGTTGTTCCCAGACTCGTTTTCGAAGAAAAATGGTCCAATGATGACCCACCCTCTACCTATGTAAATGTTTTCTTGTTTTAATTTCAATTTTTTTTTTGTCTGCAGAATGTTTTTTTTTTCTGCACAAACTGCCCGACGCCGACTTGATTTCTGCGTACTTTTGATGTTTACAAACGTTATTTGTTTTGCAGGCCTACTGAAGTCAGATTTCAATTTTTGTTTACGAACACAAACTTTGCAGATCTAAGTTAGTCAGACGATTACGAATTCGCCCACATTCTGCGTCGCCTTCCGATGTCTGGTTCTCGATTTATAGGCCAATATGGAATTCCATTTTTATAACCTAGTAAAAAGGTAACGCTGTAATCGTCCTTCTACCACCATGGCAACACTTTGTAAAAGTAAAGTTAAGACATGGAATATTATGGGATTTTCCATTGGTAAATAAAGAATTTGATGCGGAATTTGATTTTTTTCTTGACGAAAATATTTTGATATTTTTTGTTTGAAATGTTTAATTGAAATTTTAATTGATTTTTTTGTGGTTATGGTATTGGTGGTATTTTTGTGTCCGTGAATCTTTAAACTTGTCAAAATAATAAATAGTAGGCGTTAGTTAAAGGAGGGGTAGATATGCAGATTCAATGGCAATTTCAATGTAGAATGGTTCGACCTCCTTCTTATAACGTAGAATCAATCCCCTAAGATGCCAATACCAAAGCAATTTCAGATCTCGTGCGAATGTTGTCAAAATCAGTGAAAACAGAAAAACAAAATCCAATTCCACTGAAAGGATCAAGGAAGAAAATGCCACCATTTCCGTTATCGAATGCTTGCATCAATTCATTTAACATCTTGACTCAATATAACTCGAACAAATCCATTTCTCTGTCCAGTTCTCGTTTAAATGCGAAGAAATGCACTAAAAATTTCCCAGATTTTCAATTTTTCTTGAAATTTCCGGAATATTCCTCCATAGTGTCCTTCCTTGGGTCAATACAAATCCATCAGACCCAAAATCGTGAAAATCGAACTATTCATTCTCGAGTTTTCTGTTAAAAAACGAAATGTGAGCATACAGCGCCACCTGTTGAGAATTTAAAGAATTTGGTCCAGTCGTTTTGAAGTTTAAGCATTAAACCACGATCCATTTTAATATATTTAGATTATTTATAAAATATACATATGTATGTACATATAATTCAACTAAAATATTTCACGCTCCGACTCTGAGTACAAAAGTGACAGTCTAACGAAAATGCTCTAAAAACTGGAAATGATTATCAAAAAGCCTTTAAAACGAGCTGTGTTTATTTAGCTAATCCGACCCTGATATTAATAAGTACATTTCCACCCACTTTCATCATACGGATGCCAGTGGCCCCTATCCCCCATGTAAATACATATAGATATTTAAATTTCAAGAGACCTATCTTACACATACCTAAATTTGTTTACATTTTTGTTGTTGAAATTTTAAGACAAATTAATTGATTACTTAAGCAGTTTGTGGCTGTTTTTCCAAGCGGAGGGAAAATTGTTAGGCAATTTATTGACTCACCATGATAGCTATCAATTAATTAAGACCACTCTTGTATATTCTTTGGCGGCTGTATTAGTTTGTGACTGTCATTCAAATGACGTTTGTGATTTGTTTTTGAACTTAAGTAAGATGCCATTCATGAAAATTATTTTTATTGTTAGAATTTGTTGGATGGCGTTCAAAAATCATGAGCTGTTGATGCCTTAATAAAAAAAATGATTAAAGATAAATACATACATAAATACATGTATGTATGTATATGTGCTTGTGCATACAATTGACGATTGATTTTACGTTCTTAAAGTCTAAATATAGTATACCTACTTTCTGCATAATTTATTTATTTCAAAAAAAAAAAAAATGCAAAAAAATTAAAACCAAAATACCTGCCACAATTTTGAATGAATATTTTTTTTTTTTTAATTTCTTAAGTAAACACAATGGAAATATTTAAAATATTGTGAACTGAACTTGTTTTACATTTATCGCAGTTTTTTAGAAGATTTTTAAATTTTTTTTAACGATTCTCTGTAATTATTTTATTTTTACCAAACTATATTTGATAAGAAAAAAAAAATTAAAACGTTAAAAACTAAAAATATTTAATATTTTGAAAAATCGATATAAATTATCTCTAATTTGTTTTCATTATTTTTTTTAATGCAGTTTGTTAAAAAACTTATTTCTTAATGATAATCAATAAAAAAAAAAACAATAAAAACAGCTAAAGATCGAGATAGAAAAAATAAGAGAGAAATATATAATATTAATGTATTTATTAACTTAAAAATCGAAATAAATTATAATTTAAATTTTTTAATACATTTTTAAATGCAGGACCAGTAAATCAAGCAGAATTCACAAAAATTGAGAATAACTGTTATAGTTCCAGAGAGAAAAAAAAATAAAATGTGAAGAGTGTAAAATTCCCATACAAATTTGTATGGGAAAAATATGACCTTAGAGGCACAGGTTAATGAACTCGTAAACAAATTTGTTTGGTCAATAATTTTTTCTTTCTGCATAAACTTTCGATTTACGGGGTGTGCTATCCAAAAAACTGAGTTTGGGAAATAACGGACACCCTAATGTACATATGTGCTGCGAATTTTTCCTTATAACGGAAATAAATGATGATTGTGACAAGATGCTATTTCCTTGTACATATAACAGAAAAACATTATTTTGCTGTCGGTCGTGTAAAAGTTCTAAAATCTTCCAAGTGGTTCTGAAGTTTAACATTGGCATTATAGTGGCCTTGGCGTCATGTAAATAATAATGACAATACGCAGTTAAGAATGAAATTGCTCATTCCTCTTGCCAATATAATGCTAAAGCATTAAAGTGCCATTATTTGGATTCGTGTAAATGTGAATTAAATATTGTTTTGTTTAAACAATAAAAACACTTATTCCACTACTTTCAGGTGTGTAACGCTTCATTACTTGTTGTCAACTAATGTATTCACTTCAGGAAAGGCTGGGCCTCCGAGATCGCATCTCAGAAATCTGATCATAATTCCTCACCTAAATTCTGTCAAATTATTTTCAATATATATATATATAAATATTATCAAGCCGCCCCAATGCGTTTCTTGAAAAACCTGACCTCGTTATGTCGACCAAACCCCAAAGAAGATCTAGGTATTTTACTGGGGCGAGTTGAGGTAACGTATAACTGTCAAAACTACATGAATTGTGAAGCAATTGTTTTGTTGTAGACGTTTACATTTAATCTTTTGAAAATACGAACGTATTTTATTTCTTAAGTTATATTAAAAAGTTTAATTTGTAATTTTTTAGGAGGCTATAATGTATGGCACTCGCTTGCTCATGGAGCTATTACTTTTTTCTTTTGACGCGCATGGTCTTTAAACAAAAAGAGATGGCGAGTGCTTTTGACTTCTCGATGAGAATTTGTGTTCAGATTGATGTGGGAGGAAAATATTTGTTTTCTTAAGCTGATGGCCATGCACGAGCGGACCGAACGGCTCGGAACCAATTTGGTTCGTGGTTTTCCGACTGGTTGAAAATCCAAATGGTTCGGCGGCCGGCGTCCAAAGTTTTTGCAATGTATCCAGTATAAAATGCCCGAAGCAAATAGGGCTCTTTATCAAATAGCAATATTTAACGCTCTTCCGTTCATTCACAAGCGTTTATTCATCAGTTTGTGGGGATATTCCTATGCAATTGATAATACCCAACAAAGTGCTAGTTATCACTTTTGAGAGTTTGACAAATTCGTAAAGAGTTCTATTGTGTATGGCCAGTTTTAGAACTGTGAACTGGCTGATTCTCTATCTGTCTGCAACAGTGTCAAAGCAGAATGACATTTGACACCACTTGCCATAATTATGGTATATACACATTTGGTAGGTGCGTTCTTTTATTAACCATAGTTAAGTATTGTAGAAAAAAAAACATGATTTTATGGTAATTAACGATGAAATAAAGTTTTCCAAAATGTTCGTTTGACAGATTAACAATATCTAACAATAAATGGTTTCTAAATGAAATGTAACAATTTCCAACTAAATCCAACAATGACACTTCAACAATTTTTTTTGACATAACAACCATAGTTAACTATTGTAAATAAAAGAGCGCACCAATTATATCTTACTAGTTTTAAACTGCCAGGGGCATATTCATAGTCTCAGATAGACCTAGGTTTTACTAAACTACATAAGACAATTTTGGCTCAATGAATAGAGACCGATTTTAATTTCAAATTGTTGGTTTTATATTTTTATGAGATAATTAACTTGGTAAACTACACAAATAGCTTCAAATATTTTGAAATGATAGATTAAAAAAATAGAATCAACGTCCGAAAATTCAACTAAACCTATGTTTAACTTAGACCCAGGTCTAAAATGACTATGAATACGCCCCCCAGGCTCTAACCCCCATATTAATAAATGGAACTAGGGGCGAGTTATCATTAACTCGTAGATAAGGAGAAAAATTTCTGCGCTAGCTAAACCAACAAGAACGCTGATTTAGCAAAGGAATAAATAAGAAAAGTAAATATATACGTTTTAATTCACAAGTTATTTATTAATCCATGCTTTACCGAGAGCTCGAAAATTACAGGTGAGTTCAGCGCAGTTTTTATTAATATGGCTATAACAGTTTTAGTTTAGTTCTTTTAGTCAAAGTACATACAAAAAAATGGTAGAATCTGGCAGTTCTTGACTTCTAGTACGCAATAATGACATACTTTTGGCCCACATTCATTTTTACCGCTCCTTGCTTTATTTTTAATGAACTCATAATAAAAATAGATATCTTTTCCTATATGTACCTAAATTGTACTCGTAACTTTGATATGAATACTTTTATTTTGCACTCAAACTTACACATTATATTGTATCTTATCAGTGACAAATTATTTGTTGTTTTTGATACCTACTGCTTTATCACTTTTTACCATCTGTAAATCTGCACACGAGTCAACATTTTTCCGTGAATAATTATTATTTTGTTTATCTTAATTTATGTCAATCTTCAACTTTTATGTTTGGTAACGTGTCTTTAATTTTTTTTTAACCACAAAGTTCTAAACATTATGAGTTTATTTTAATCTTTGTTATGATTAAATAAATATCAATCATATCTAGAACGTATAAAATTAACGTACTTTTAAGTGTAGTGTGCAACACAAGGGAATCCCATTCAAATTCGACAAAATAACTTAATACACAATTCAATTACCTACCAGCTGATACAATAAAATAAAATTTTTGCAAAAACACCAAACCAATTCAATTGTTTTATCACACAACAAATCAACTGTCGTTACCGGGAATAAGCGTCATTAATGATTCAAAAAATGCTTTCTGACGAAGAGCATTTTCATAAAAAAAAAAAACAATATAATCATGAATTTCGTGGTAGCGTGTTCAATTTTAATGACAATTTATTTTTGTTAAAAGGAACTCTATAGACCTAGATGTTTATTATTATGTTTATAGATGTATGTTTAATTTTTTTTTTGAGATCTCGGCAAATTAGTAAGCACGAATTTGCAAAAACCTAAACACATTTATGTATACTTTTATACCATGCAAACAATTGTTGGTTCTTAAATTTGAGAATAAATTGTTTATTTATAATGAAGAATAAAATAAAACGAAAATTTAAATCTTTAAATAATATTAAAAAATTGTATTTAATGAACATTTAATACAAAAAAAAAATAAGATTTTGAAACCCGGACGAATAAGTTCAATGCCTCTCGAAGATAAAAAAATATATTCTCTTGCTTTTCTATTCATCAAGCATATCCACAACTTCTGTGATGATTGCCTTGGGTATATACATATTTGAATTGTTGGCGGTACCGGCGCGGCGCACAGTGGTGCGCTTTGTATGGGAGAGCGGAAAAAAATCTATAAAATCTGAACTATAAAACCGAGAGCAATGAAATTTTGCACAGGTGTTTTGATTGCGGTACCACACATTTTTACAAAATTTGACCAGGTCCGTAGCCAAGGGGGGGTCAACGGGGGTATGACCCCCCTTAAACAATGTATTTCATAGTTTTACTTTCTTCTTAAAAAAGTGTAGACCTATCTTATATTATTGATTGTCATCAAGTTGGCATTAAATTATTTCACACAAAATCTATTAACAAAGGTACATAGATACTGCTTTAAGTGCGGCAACCTAAATTATTGTTTGAACTATGAAACGGAGAGCAATGAAATTTTGCACATATGTTAAGATTTGGCTACCACACATTTAGACAAAATTTGAATTAAAATAATTCAAAGGAAAAAAAGTTATTGACATTTTTCAGAATTGGTGGGTTTATTGACTTTTATGAAAAAAAATATTTTTTTAATTTTTTTTGTATGCTAAATAATACAAATACATAATAAATTACTTAATTATTTCAAGAGCTTATTCACTTAAAGGAAGATGTTTTTTCTTTGGCTCAGTTCTTAAGTGAGTTATAAATCGGATCGGATGATATCATGATTATGATTCAGGTCATTGGTCATAAAAAGCAATAAATCTAACAACAAGAACTTAAATATTGTTTGTATTAATTTGGAGAAAAAACGGAACAGGTTTTAGAAAAAACTCGTCTTCAGGTAAAAAGTGTCCTTTTTTGTTATTACCTGTTCCTACCTGTTTGGCTGATAAAAACAGTTAGATTAAAATATTAAGGTACTCAATTTTACAGGTACTGACATATTTTTTTAGATAACACCATAAAACAATATATTATTACGTCATATTTCTAAGAAAAAAAAGTTGGAAATTGGTAAAATATTGAGGCAAGAAAAAAAGATTGAGCTAAAAATTGAATATCTCACAGCTCCGTCTAGGCATTAATTTTATTTTATATTTTAAAGAAAGGTTTATATTTCTACTAAAAATAAAATCCTTGTTGGCGTAGCTTAATGGTGCTAAAACTGTAGCTCAAGGGAAAGAACATTAAAATATTAATTCTAGTGCACTCAGCCCTAACCAAAAAAAAAATAATTTTTTAAATTTTTTTTTTTTTTATTTTGGAAGCTTAATTGTCGTATTATTTATTTAAGATATTAATTTTATCGCAACATTTAAAAAAAACGACTTTTCATGCCAAACATTTATTGCAAGAAAATGCATAATTTTAAAAACTAAAAGAAAGGGTAACTTTAGAGCGCTCTATCTCGCATATTCCTTGACAAAAATTTCCCAAATTTTGGGAAAACAGAATATACAAATATAAACGAAAATAACTCCATATTACAAATTTCATTTGTGGTATTTTTTTCCGCAAACGCACCACTGTGTGGTGGGTGTCACATCATGAGTTTTGGCTTACAGCGTGACTTATTATGACAGTTTTCTCAAAACATGGCACAGTGGAAAGATTTGTACACAAATCTGGAAATTTTTTTTTATTTCGATTTATAAAATATGAATATTTTTTTTTTTATTTTGTTGTATTAAAAACTGTCCTTTCTTTGGTAAAATACCACTAGATGTAAGAAATGGCTTTAAGAAAATAGATATTATTCTTAATATTGCCGTTGTTTTTTAAATATTTGTTTCAATTTAAAATATCTTTTTTTTTAATGCAACTGCAAGTGTTAACATGATCTCCGTACTTTTTGAGCTTTTCGTTGCACTGTGCGTGGGTATGATGGAAACGTTAACCTAACCCTTTTATGTATGCAGCTAGTTTGTTTTATTAATTTTTTATTTTATTAATGAAATACGACTCTTAAATTGTTCGAGCTTGTTTCACCTGAACCACCAAATAAACGGTTAGGTGCTATGAAACACTTGTTACAGTACATCTTAGTGAATTGTAATATTAAATTACACTTCATATGTTTGAATGAAATACATACATTCAAAATTTGTACGCCAACTGTGTTAAATTTATAGAAACAAAAACTATTTAAGAAACTTGTGTTCTAAATCTTAGTACATATTACTTACAACTTGGAATATTCTAGCATTTCAACAACTTATAAAATTAGTATTGTTAGAGTTTTCACCTTTTTTTCACCAACTTCAAAACCATTGGAGTTAAGTATGCTGCTTAAATATCTTGAGGGTGGCGCTTCGCAATACTATTGCACCAAATATCGCAAAAGCAGTGCAAAAATAAAAATTTTTCAGTGCGAGATCATCCCAGCTTTTCACACGAGTTAACTCCCGATACATGTTTTCAGTTAATTTAGGGCCCTACTCAATTCTTAGAACTCAATACATTTGGTGGGTTACATCTTATGTCGATTTCTATTCAACAACAAAATCAAAAAATGTTCAACTTTTTTAATCCTTTTCAGATTTCACTTCTATTCAACCAAACAAATAAAATATTTTGAGGGCCTGATTTTAGTTTGGATCAATTTTTTAAATCTACACAGATTTTCGGACGCACTTGCACACACTTTAAATAAAAGTGACATTTATCTAAGTCCATAGAAAAATGGCATGAGTTCTATTTACCACGATTGATCCGACACGTCTGATCAGACCACAAAATTAAAAGAAGTTTTGGTCGAAATGAAGCACCCATCCCCGCGCGCCTGCTAACAAAACTGGGGCTTCTGGGGATCAGAAAACCCGCACTTGATTGATGAAAAGCCAATGCATCCACTGCTAGGTTTGCACTTGTCGTTGAATGACAGAGTTGATGCGTAAACATTTTAGTTCTCGGTATGGGTAAAATTGAAAGTAGGATAGTCACGGAGATACAGCATTACATATCCGTTCGGCACCATTTTGTTTACCAAACATTTTTGACTTATGGAAACCAATGGTTCGTGTATTGAATAGAGTAAAATAAGGTAATGTGGTACATGTCAGTAATGTAGTATATGCAGTTTTTTCGAAAACCAAGCAAGCAACTGGATTTTGGTATGCCTTGTTAAACATCCTCCCCTTGAGTCCCGGCACTCACACATTTTTCTTATTTGCCTTTTTGGTATTAGCCATGTTTTTTTTAAAGCGTGTCAATTGAAGTTACAAGTGGTAACCTATCAGAATTTTAGTTGGCTTTTTTTATAATTAAAACTTTTAAATGATTTTTTTCTTATAAAAAAATTATTCCACACATGTATGTATGTATGTATTGAGCTTAAGGTGCTCTTAAAAATATTATATGCAAACATAATAATTATGCTCTAATATGCACTTAATTTATTTAAAATTTATATTGACGTAGGTATATGATTAAACGAGTGACAGTCAATTAATTGTTTGCGATTGGAAAAACTCATTTATTAACGTCGTTCGTCATGAAAAAACTAACTAAAAACGTTTATTGCCTATATTATTTCTTTAACTTTTATTTGGGATTTTCCTTTCTGTACGTATGTATTCAGCTTTAGAAGGTCTTATTTATTTACGATTTTCATGTTTACTTGCCAAAAATTGCATTTTAAAATCCAACTGATTGACAGCATTTTTTCTGCATCCGAATTGTCCGAATTTAAAAGCTACCTACCCAAATAGGGTAATGCAAAAAAAGGTGACGTCGTAAATGCAATACAATGCCAACGATGCAATTTACGTTTTGTTAAAATACCAAGCATTTGACAGCAGAGTAGGTATGTAATATTTACAGAGTTCATTGATAGTTTTCTTTTACATGCAAACATATACCTGCAAACGAATTCTGTAATTTAAAATAAAATAACTGTTGGCACGCTACCTTTTAATATCGTTTTTAGTGCTTTTATTTGGTTACCTGGGGAGATTTAATACCTACTATTCTATACAAGTTCTTCCCTCCTGGTTCACACATTGGAGTTGCTTAGTTGCATCTACCTACAATATGTATGTAAATACTCCCCTTTTTCAGCTAGTCGTTTACCGTCGGTAAACAATTTAAAATTCAAAGCACCCTTTATGCATCCATGTCCAAATAGCCTACGCTTTTAGAGAATTAATTTTATTTATATCGTTCGTTCGAGTGTATCCAAATAAATGCATTAAAGTCAATTATATGAATACGTATAACGGTAACTCATAGAAACCTACTCCCGCCACATCTTTTTGAATAATTATCTATATTTTTAAATGACAGATTCCCCGACAGTTAGTTCTGGTTGTTTTGTTTTCCAAACTAACATCAAATTTCTGTCACAAACACTTATTGGAAAATTAAAACACTCCAACTTTTCTTTATGTTGTAAGCTTAGCCTTCATAAGTCGTTCTTTGCCTCTTTAAATAAAAATAAGAAAAGAATCTATTGTACGTGTAGGAAAACATTCAAAATCATCTTGTCGTCTCCATTATGATGTAAGAGAGTATTTCCCTCCTTTGTTTGATTGAAAAAAAAGTTGGTCTACAGCATTTTTTGTAGAGAGTCAGTTAAAAAAAAGGTTTCCTTTCAGGCTCCTCCTTTAAAGTGTTTCAGAAAAAAAAAATAATAAATGTTCTAATGGTTTTTTTTTGTTTGTTCTGTATTTCTATTCGTTTTTTTTTTCAGATTTGCCAAAATGGGAAAATACAGTGGTAAAAAATGTCGATTACTCTCGATGATGTGGCTGACGGCGTTCTTCTTCTTTGTCGAAATCGTCGTTGGATATGTGACAAATTCAATGGCACTTGTAGCAGACAGTTTTCACATGCTTGGCGATATAGCCGCTTTAGTCATATCATTCTTATCAGTTAAGGTAAGTGCACTACTACTACTACGAGACATCTACTCTCGTACATTCGATGAGTGGTGTTTGAAATAAATTATGCCTACTTCTGATCAAAAGAAAAAATAGAATATTAAAAACGTGTCAACAATAGAGCTTTATCAAAAGTCACGTTGAAAAACGAATTGAGTCCCATATTGTTTGATCAATAAAAAAAAAAATATGATGAGGAGCTGAGTGTTTTTTTTTTCGAGGGGGACATTTTTAAATTGTAATTCATATTTAGGAGGAATTTAACAAGGTGAATTTGTAAACATTAAATTTTGAATGTCTTTGTTTTTTATAAAAGTAATGCTAGGTTAATATTTACAATAAAAACGAGTAGGATTTCACTTATCATTTTTGAGTAGGTACTCGGCGTAAATAAAAAAGGTTTTATTAATGTTTTTATCAGGAGTTAATAGGAAACATTAGAAAATTAAAAAAAAAGAGATATGTCGTTATTACTAGCCTATAATAGGTATACATATGCCTAAATGTTATAAATGGCTTAGCATTTCAAGTAGAAAGTATAAAAGTAATCTTCTAAACTATTATTTGAACAGTAAATGTTCAAATTTTGCCGTCTTTATATGAGCCAATTAATATGATAAAAAAGCTGAATAACTATTTGAGTCATTGTCATAAAAAGACATGGATATTCCTTGTAGGGAGCTATAAGTCAGTGGGCTGAGACAAAAAAGTTTTTCGTCGTCCAAAAATATACCTACTGCTCGAATTTCAGTTTTGAAATAGGTATGTGAAACGTCCCCGAATCTTCAAACAAATGGCTGTAAGTGGTGTGCTTGTTGACAATTAAAAAAAAATCGTTTTTTAGAACTACTATACTACTACTATATCTTCCTTTGTAGACACATACACAATTATGTTTTGAAACGACTGCACGAGTAGGTACCACCCACCAGCCAATTCCTATCATAAAATTTGATTACGTTTGATTTTGACTATAACCCTTCTCTAAAGATTTTTTATGAAACCTGCAACATTATTTTACATGGCTCAAAACGGTTGTGAATTTAATCAATACGATACTTGAAATTGATCAACAAAATCAATGGATCGGAATAATTATGTCAATTCCTTATCTATGAATTTCTGCAATTTTCTGAGCATTTTAGTCCAAAGTCCTGTTAAGTTCATATAAACAAAATTAGACGGACAGAACTTTGAACTAAAATGCACAGAAAATCACAGAATTTCAGAGCAAAAAAAAAGGTATTTGTGTTCAATTAATTCTCAACTTGAATTTAAAATCAATTCGCATTTTTTGTTCATGTAATTTATGTCGTTTTCCTTTTGCTATTCCGGTTTTCTTTCCGGGATTGGGTATTTTGTCATAGCAGAGAGAACACAAAATATGTTTTTTTTTGTATTGTAATTACTAAATTAACTAAAACTTTTAGATAAATGTCACTTGAATTTGTCGGTGTTTTTATCCTTCTCTAAATCCGGATTCGAGATTTTGATCCCAAAACAAAAAGAATCGATTTCCAGGAAGAATCGATATTTTTCTGGTTAAAAGGAAAACTACAATAGATTTGTTTTCTTAATTTCAAGTCTAAAAATTTACACTTTGCTTATTATCGACAAACAAATAAATCAGCTGACGCTTTAACACTTCTCACTCACTTTCTCTACCTCAAAAATATTGTGTTGCTGCGAACAACTTTATAAACAACTTATGGAACACAAAAGGACAGAAATAAGAACAGATACTCTCTGCAGAACAGATTAATTAGACAATCCTAGTACAAAAGCCCACCCAATTCAATAAAATTTACCAACCTAACTACCCCCCCCTCCTTTACATTTAGAGACCCAAACCCTAAGGGCCAGTTTCACAGTCACATAAGTAGCATTTGAGTTCGCATTAAGTCCCCATGTTGGTCACTGAATCAGACTGCGAAAACGACGATAAGTACCAATATGAAAAACTTAAGTGCTACTTATTCCCGTAAGTGTGTATTGTGAAACTGACCCTAAATATTCAATTAGTAACTACAGTTATAGAAAAATTAAAGTTTTGTAACATAAAAATAATAAGCTGGTCTGAAATTGATCTTCATAAACATTTCCGATATTTCTGTTAAAATTTGATTTGTTTTTTTTTTTGTACTCCAAATTTTCAGATGTCCCCAAAGAAATGGTCAAAAAACACATTTGGCTGGGCCAGAGCCGAAGTCCTTGGTGCTTTAGTAAATGCCGTATTTTTAGTTGCTCTATGTTTTAGTATTACGATAGAAGCGTGTAAAAGGTAAGTTCCTTCAAAAATAACTCATTACAATTGTATTTTTAGATAAACCTCAAGTATATGCACATTATAAAAAAAAAAACATTAATTGGTTTCTCTCTCAGAAGAATTATAAAAGGTTATTTTTGCATAAAAGTTGTCCTTTTATGGTTTCTTTCCTAAATGTCATTTAATAAGTTAAAAAAAAAATAAAATATCAACTTTCTTTTCTATCATTTCTCGTCTAATAAAATAGACAGAAAGGAGTGAGTTGCGACCGACCTTCTTTATTGATTTTCATTTTTTAATTCGTTTTCGGTCCTTGTGGGCGGCAGAGACAATGTTAATCTGAAGAGGAAACCGGTGAAAGGTTACATCGAAAAAAAAAATATTACTACAACGTTCCTTTAAAGGTTGAAGGTTGCATTTATATTTAAAATGCCCACACAAAGTCCTTAAATTGAAAACAAACACAAAATAATAATTTATTCAAAGGTTTCACCTTTTAGACTCTTACTCTACGATTCAACAGGCTATGTTCTGAAGGCTGGTTAAATAATATTTAATCTTTATTGTTTTTTTTTTGTACGTGTGCTTTCAAAAGCTAAAAATAATGTTGAGAAAAGCAACCTTCTAACGCATTTTTTTATTATTTACTATTGCTAATTTATGATTTGATGTTTTTTTGTCTAGGTTTATCGAGCAGGAAACGATACACGAACCAAAACTTCTATTGATTGTAGGTGTATTAGGTTTGTTAGTCAATGTGATAGGTTTATTTTTGCTTTATGGTGAGTTTTTTTTATAAATTTTGTTTTGTTTTATTTTTTTCTGAAATTGTATTGAATTACAGAACACGGAGGACATCATGGTCACTCTCATGGTGGCTTGACAAGGAATCATAGCCGCATTAATGAGCTAGCAAATGTCGATGAAGGAGAAGGTGATAATAACTCGTTTACATACCAAAATCAGGTAAATTTTTGTGTTTGGATTGCTGTCGATACATTGTACAGTTTTTATTTTTGTATTGAACAAAATATTAAGGTACAGTGTGACCGAATAATTTTATACTGAAATAATATATTTTAGAAATTCAAATGAATTATTTTTTTTTTTTTGTATTTATTTGAAACATAAAACAAGTCATTTCTCTTGGACAAAACGGCTATTTTGAATTAATAATTTGATAAATCCAAATAAATAGTGTTAAGTCTTCTACTTCGCCGTTTTATTTTAGGAGATTATAAATTCGTCAGTCTAGTCTAGCTCTAAGGCCCACTGTCATGTCTGGGCAAAACGCTTTTCTTTATGGATTCGAGGTCACTTGTACTTTTAATTTAATTATATTCAGTCACACCACCTAAAACAGATATAATTTTAATTTCTAAATATCTTCATCTTTGACATTTAAAACTATTTGGTTGAACTTTATTTTCATTAGGACAAGTCCGCACTGAAGAAATCAAGTCACGGACACAGTCATGATCCCGGTTCAATGAATATGCGCGGTGCATTCTTGCACGTTCTAAGCGATGCTCTTGGAAGTGTAATCGTTGTAGTAAGTGCATTGGTAAGTGAATTCTCAATCTTCTCCAATAGGTGTTTTTTTGTAACGATTTTTTTGATTTTGATTTAGATTGTTTGGAAGACAAATTGGGAATATCGATTCTATATGGATCCAGCACTATCGATTGTTCTTGTTTTACTAATTTTACGATCAGTTTGGCCACTACTAAGGGAATCAGCTTTAATTCTATTACAAACAGTTCCAACACATATTCAGGTAAATTTTAATGTCATCCATGCAAAAAATTGTGTCATTTATATTAAATATAATTTTTGTATTACTTGGCAGGTAGATGCAATTCAAAGAAGACTACTCGAAAAAGTCGATGGTGTATTAGCCGTTCATGAATTCCATGTGTGGCAATTAGCTGGTGATCGAATTATTGCTTCCGCTCATATCAGGTTTGTGATATGATAATGAAGAAATAAATATTGTGTAAACTTTTGTCAATAAAGATAACGGTACAATACTTTATTTTTTGAATGATTGCTTTTTTTTTTTTGCATATATTGTGGAATAAAAATAAAAATATAAAACATTTTTGTCTCTGTTTTTTGTTTTATAGATGCCGCAATTTATCTGAATACATGAAAATTGCCGAAAAAGTGAAAGAATTTTTTCATAACGAAGGAATTCATTCGACAACAATTCAACCTGAATTTGTTGAAATTGAAGGATGTAATATGTCGGATGGTACATCCAGTTTAAATATGAGTGGATCAGATTGCTGTGCACTAGATTGTCCGACAACGGAGGAAGGATGTGTCAAAGCCACCTGTTGCCAAACTAATAATAAAGTAGTAAGTATTATTTTCTTTCTTTTTTTTTAAGTATAAGATACAATTGTACGAGTAGTAGAGTCGATAAAACAATTTATTTATGATGGCAAATAATAATTATTTATGATGGCAAATAACAATTCATTAATTTCGTCTTTTCAGTCACAACTGCCATCACCGGCGAATTCTCCGTATTTATGTCGCCAAAGAAATTCTACTAGAAATACAAATGATATTGAATCAGGTAATAGTTAAGAAATTTGTTTTGGTTGTACAAATCCTTGAAATATAATTTTGTTTTTAATATTTGTATAGGTTCATTATTGGAATCTGTTACAACAGCCGCCAATTTAATAAGCAATCCTCCTGGAGCGCCTCCCACTGCTCAAAATGAAGACACAACAAAAGTCATAGTTTGACAAAATAAAAGCCAAAACAAAAAGCCAGTTAAACTCCATCATAACAAACAAAATTCACACCAAAAACTAAACCAGAAAAAAGAAAACACAGAAATACATTCAGAATCACCACAAAAATTATTTTCATCATTATCAGGAATAAAGGAAAAGAAAGGCCAATTACCGCTAGCATCATTATCATCATCACCACCACCATCACCACCATCATCCATATCGGCTGCAAACACAAGTAAATTTGAAATGAATTTCGTCAAATTACCGCAACCATTTAGAAAGTCTGAAAGCCGTTTACCAAATGCACATATTTTCGCCAGTGCACTAAAGAGAACACCCAACTCTCAACGAAGACTACTCCTCAAGGCAGACGATGATAAAGATAATAATTGCAGTAGCCCGCCGGAAGCTATTGCTGGTGTAAGTAGTGGAAGTCCATTGGTTCTAAGAGTGTCAACAGTTGATGTAAGTACTAGCAATTTTACTAACAACAAGAACAACAAACACCCCGAATCCATGGACCGTAATGACGAGCCACTTACCAACTGCTTTGGACACTGTGAAATTCACAATGAAGAAAACAACAAAAACAGACTGAACAATATGCATTGCCAGTGCAATAACAAAGCGGCTATTTCTCCAACTGCCAATGGCTGAATGACCTACATATTCAATGAAAACCATAGAATATATATGTATGTTTTGCCAAGCGCAAACAAAGATAAATCCATTAGACTACAAACTCAAACAAAAATTCAATAGATTTAAAAAACAAACAAAAAACATTTCAAATATTTAAAACAAAAATATTAGTTGAATTTAAAAATTAAACGTTAACAATTTTTTATAATGTTGTTAGTCTTTGTAACAGTTTATAAAAAGAAAAGTTAATAAAAAAAAAAAACAAAACTTAACCGTAGGTGAGCTTGATAAAAAAATAAAAGCAAAAATTATAAAATATGATAACAAACATATGTAGTCTCGAAGACAAAGTGATGTTGATTGTAGATTTATTTTGTTTTAAACTATTAGAGACCTTACTGTAATCATATTCAGCATAAGTGTGCATGTGTGCGTTAGTAAATAGTTGAGTAAAATGTGTACATTTTATTCCTGTTTAGAAAAAAAACTTAATAAGAGAAAAGAATATATGTATTGCAGTCTGTTTAGTAATTAAAGTTGACATTTTGTAAAGGATTATATTTATATTATATTTTTTTGGTTTGAATTTTGAAAAACGGCTAAGAACAAAAATCTTATTAATATAGCAAAAGAAAATCTGGAAATGTTCTTCCGAAGTTATTTTTGAAATATTAAACTTTCTTCCATAAAAAAAAAACGGAACTTTTGTTTCCAATGTTTCCAATCTTCCTGCTTTTATTAACTTAGTTCTTTGATATTTAAAGACCAGTTCGTAAAAATTATGACGGGATGTGAACAACTGCTCCCTTCCAAGTTTCGTTCTAACTGAAAATATACTCCACTTAAAATTAGGGGCTTAGTGTTATTACACATTACTTGTAATTAACTTCTGAAATCTAATCCGTTTAAATTTTCCAATACTTTTGAGGGGTGAATCACCTTATTTTCACTTGCATTATAGAGCAAAATTATAGATACAAAACAAAAGTATGTTTTACATTTCGGTTTTTTGCAATTCAGACAATTTTTAATTTTTTTTTTATTTTGACGCGTTTTGGGCGTAAGGTTTTTTTAAACACCCAGTCTCCCTTTCCTTACTTACACCTACATGAAAGGGTGTCTTTTAAAATCAAAATATGTAGCTTTCACTAAACGGAAGATTTCCCACTGAATTTAAGCTCCGAAGTTTCGGCTATTTTATGCTCTTTAATATCTTCAATAGAAAACAAAATGGATTTATAACCGCTAACGTCCTTATATTGTAGATTTTGTGTTCTTCTTGTGACCAAACGTTGAAGTAAACTTTGTCGTTGTCGTTAACTACAGGTATGTATTCGAGAGTAATTTAGCACGTAGTTAAATAAGACCACTAAAATCGCGAAACGAGAAAGTATTTAAGTTTGTGCTATGCTTAAATCATTGACTGTGTTACAGAGGGACTTTAATATAACAGCAATATAATAAAACAATTAAGAGTAGTCCGGTTTTTTTTTTTTTTTGCATTTAAAATGAAAAATTAGCAGATACTGAGAAACATAAAACAGTTTTACGGTTTATGTAGTTTATTTGGTTTGAACAAAAATAATGAATAATTTGGCTCTTGTTTTCATTGGATAAAATGATTTTTTTACAAACTTATTTAAATGTGTTGAATTCTGAAACGTAAAATACAAAAATAAAATTATAAATAACTAGCTAAAAATAAAAACAAAAACAATTAAATGTACTTTAATAAAAAAATGTAATATCTTAATTGTAATATTTAATTTTAAGAATGTAATGTAAATTTAAATAAATCTTTTTTATATTTATATTGTGTATGTTTAGTAGAAATTAAAAAAAAGTTCTTAGCAGTGTGTTATAAATAATAAATTTATGATATACTATATACAGAAAACAATTATTATATTTGTTTGCTTTTCTTTATTTTTTTTAATAATTAAGTTGTTTGTTGCAAACATAATTGTAAACACATACAAATTAAACCAAATCAATAAAAAAACAATAGTTACATAAGAAAAAATAAAAGCTGTTTTATTTACTTTGAATGATCTTAATCTTAATAATATTATAAATGTGAAAGAATGTTTGTGTGTCTGTTTGTTCCACTTTATCTAAGAAAATACTGAAATGATTGGAATGAAAATTTGTGGATAGAGAGCTTTGATGTAGGCAATGAACAAAAGCTAATTATTTATTTTCAAAAATTTTAAAAAGTGCAACAAAAAACAATTAAAATGCAAAAAATAGGGTTTTTATGAAAATGTTGGAGCTATACCCAACATTAAATGTTTCGTATTCAGGATTCATTTTAGACGTTTTTCAACAGTTTTTGTTGGACACCAGTGCATTAAGTAACACGCTTCGTGGGTTCTGAGACTCTTAACTCTTTTTTGGGTCTTTGCACTGCTTAGAGTATGTTTAATCGTCAGGAAGGTGCCAATGTCAACATTTTCTTGAAATTTTAAAAAGTGAAACAAAAAACAATTAAAATGCCAAAAATTGGGTTTTTTATGAAAATGTTGGACATTAGTTAATGAACATTAAATGTTTCGTATTCATGATTCATTTTAGACGTTTTTCAACAGTTTTTGTTGGACACCAGTGCATTAAGTAACACGCTTCGTGGGTTCTGAGACTCTTAACTCGTTTTAGGGTCGTTGCACTGCTTAGAGTATGTTTAATCGTCAGGAAGGTGCCAATGTCAACATTTTCTTGAAATTTTAAAAAGTGCAACAAAAAACAATTAAAATGCCAAAAATTGGGTTTTTTATGAAAATGTTGGACATTAGTTAATGAACATTAAATGTTTCGTATTCATGATTCATTTTAGACGTTTTTCAACAGTTTTTGTTGGACACCAGTGCATTAAGTAACACGCTTCGTGGGTTCTGAGACTCTTAACTCGTTTTAGGGTCGTTGCACTGCTTAGAGTATGTTTAATCGTCAGGAAGGTGCCAATGTCAACATTTTCTTGAAATTTTAAAAAGTGCAACAAAAAACAATTAAAATGCCAAAAATTGGGTTTTTTATGAAAATGTTTCGTATTCATGATTCATTTTAGACGTTTTTCAACAGTTTTTGTTGGACACCAGTGCATTAAGTAACACGCTTCGTGGGTTCTGAGACTCTTATTAACTCTTTTTTGGGTCGTTGCACTGCTTAGAGTATGTTTAATCATCAGGAAGGTGCCAATGTCAACATTTTCTTGAAATTTTAAAAAGTGCAACAGACAATTAAAATGCCAAAAATTGGTTTTTTTATGAAAATGTTTCGTATTCATGATTCATTTTAGACGTTTTTCAACAGTTTTTGTTGGACACCAGTGCATTAAGTAACACGCTTCGTGGGTTCTGAGACTCTTAACTCTTTTTTGGGTCGTTGCACTGCTTAGAGTATGTTTAATCATCAGGAAGGTGCCAATGTCAACATTTCCTTGGACCTTTGGTGGACGGCCTACTAAATGCAGGTCACCAAAAAGGTACTTTTGTCCAAGAAAAAATTTAAAAATGTCCAGAATGAATTATGAAAATAAAAAGTTTTCAACCCCTACAAAAGAAAAAATAAAGTTTCATTTAACCATTGTCATTTAAATCACTTTTTTTGCATTGAAATTTATTTTTGTTGCACTTTTTTAATTTTTTTTTTAAACCAGCTGTATTTCGTAAAGCTGCAGCTGAAGTTAACGGCCCTGAAATGTGGGTAAATGGTTTAATTTCTTTTTTAGCAGCAGCATTTTTTGAAATTGGAATGAATGATTCCCGTTAATTCCGTCTGATGAAAAATTACCAACGAGAGCTTATTAGGCTTATTATTTATTTTCAAAAATTTAAAACAGTGCAACCAAAAACAGTTAAAATGCAAAAAATAGGGTTAACATGGAAATGTTGGAGCTATACCCAATAGTTTAGATTATGAGATGGACATTAGTTAATGAAGATTAAATTTATCGTATTCATGATTCATTTTAGACGTTTTTCAACAGTTTTTGTTGGACACCAGTACATAAAGTGAACCGCGTTGTGCGTTCTAAGACTCTTAACTGTTTTTTGGGTCGTTGCTCTGATAAGAGAATGTATAATTGTCAGGAAGGTGCCAACGTTAACATTTTCTTGGTCCTTTGGTGGGTGGCCTTCCAAATGCAGGCCACCAAAGGCACTGTTATCCAAGAAATTGATGATGATTTTTCATCAGAAAAAATAAAATTACAAACTGTTTTTATTTAACATATGAATTCTTTTTTTCTTTAATAATTTTATTTTATTTTGAGTGATTTTTTTTTTATTTTTGAGATGCCTGATCTTTAATAATTTCTTTAATATTTTGTTCTCAATTCAAAGTAGTTGAATGAAGCACACATTATAGTGCTGATAAAATAAAACTTTTAAATACAATTGGCATTACCGATAGTATAATTTGGATATGACTTTAAATAATGAACCAACACATGAAAAAAAAAGATTCTCAATTCATCAAAAGTCCAATATTTAGTATTTACTTAAATATTTAGGTCATACAATGTACGATTTACTATTAAAATGGTAAAATGCACCATATGTACAGGTACACCATTTTCGTCCAATCTATCACGTACGACTTCACCGTAAAATTTTATGTAAATCATACAAAAAGTATCTGAAGCGTGAATTCTTCTAGATAATGGTTGTTAAATTATATATTTTCAATATAGGGTGCCTCTCAGGAAAGCCATTTACCTAAACATAAACCGTATTATTGAAAAAATTGACTTATATTCTCCAACAGAAATATAAGTTTGTTTCAAAAAGAATCATTTGTTGAATTTAAGGTAAAATTTTATGTAAATTATACAAAAAGTATCTGAAGCGAGACTCAGAAAAGCCATACTTCTAAACTAGAAACATATTATTGAAAAAAATACCTGACATTCTCCAACAGATATATAAGGGTGTTTCAAAAACAAGTATTTCTTCAGTTTAATGTAAAATTTAAATTAATTCATACAAAAAGTATGTCTCTCAAAAATGCCATTATATACGCTCGCAAACAGAGTTGAACAAAATTAGTTGAAAAAAGAAGTATTTGATCAGGTCTAAGGTAAATCTTTAATTCAATCATACAAAAAGTATCTGAAGCGTGCGTTCTTCTAGAAGAAAATAAATATTAATTATTTACAGAATTCTATCCTCCCGCTAAAATATGCTTTGCGCTTTAAGATTAAATTAAAAAAAAATCGGTATAGCCAATATTTAAATCAAATTATTGAAGAACAAAATATTTGTCATAAGGGTGTTTCAAGCAAAAAATTTTATACAAATCATTAAAAAAGCGTGTACTTCAAGAAAAACCTGTTAATTAAATATTTTCAATATTGAAAAAACAAATTCGCAAGCTTAATTCATGCTTATTATAAGTGAAATAGGCACCCAATTAACAACGTTGTGTATCCGGAAGCTTTAAAAAAACATCGGAAAATCTATTTTTAAAAACTTTGTCGATGAGATAGTCTTATTGAGCCCCGGTTTGTATCCCAACAGTAAACTAATTTTCATTCTTAAGACCGCGAAGCAAATCGAGCACGGGTCCGCTAGTTATTTATATTCCTGACCAAAAGTATTAGGGTTTGTCGTTCTTGTGTAAAAATGGCGAAACTAATTTAAAAAATGTATGTCGTATATGATATTTATAAAATTAAATGACCAAAAATTGCATTTCACGATGTTGGCATTTAATGCGTTCGCATGTGTTTGTGCTTCTGGTTCTGATGTTTTCTTGAAACCAAGAATCGATTTTCTCTTTTTTTCATAAGAAGAACTGGCATCTTGTGGAAAACGAACGGTTTCAGCATTCGGAATACTCCTCGACCATCAAACGATAAAGCTGTAGGCTAACAGCTTACTGGGGATTTCTTAAAGAATACATTTCTTGGAAGGACTAAAATGTATTTTAATGAAGAACACCTATGCGAATCATTCGGCATGACAGCGAAACTTTTTACTGGCAAAATTAATTTACATAGCGACAAACGAGAGCACAGAAACGATGCGATTCCCCATATTAACCCGATGGGCGACGATAAAAACGTTGTCAACAGCGAATGTTTTGCTTTGGTTTGGAAGAACCTTTAGAAAGAAAACGTTAGAAATTATGTTGAACAAAATTTTCTCCTGATTTTATGTTACCTCAAAAATATCGAAAGTATTTTTCTTGTTTAAATCCAGAAATATCTGAAAAACCTGACGTAATAACAAAATTCGAAGGGCTAGCTTGTTGCTAGCTAATCATCTTAAATCCAAAATTATGGTAACTGACAAGTCCTGCAATGTATGATTTTGAGATTTGTGTTGTCAAAAAATCCAAAATATGAGTTCTTAATCAGGGAATGCGCTAATCAGGGCAATTTTGATTGTGTTTAGATATACCTAATTAGAACCTGTTTAAGGTGCATCACAAACTTAACCCACTGTTAACAAGCTGGTTTTAAGTTATTTATCGAAATCACCATACCTAAAAATTTATTTACCTGTCACCAGTGTTATTTTCTAGATGCTAATTTTAAATCTTCTTCACCTAAAAGAGCAATCAGAAATTTACTTTCAAAATACTAAAATACTTTTAAGGAATGCCTTTTTCGTTTTCTGACCCAAACCCAAAAAATATACATGTAGTTTTTTTTTACATCTTAATAATAATACTAATACGAGCCCAAGACAGCAGAAGTTCTATAGTGGGACACTTTGGTAGATAACAATTGATTAGAAATGCCTTAGCGATATTTAATACTAGAATTAAGATCTGCTACAAAAGTAGCATTTGTTACAACTATTTTAACAAAGTAATATTCTCATATGAAACTTCGGTTGCCATATAATCATGTTCATGAGTAACCTTTGAATCATGATTTTGGAAGGAAAATAATTTATCAAAAATGTGTCGGTAAAAAAAATAATAAATTATATACACGAAGTTAAATGTAATTTTATTGTTTTTAAGCAATTTTCCATAAAGAAAAAAATAGGCTTTTAATTAAATAAATTAAACATATATGTAGGTATACATTACAATTCCTTATCAATACTGCTATCCTCATCAACAATAGCTTCATCCCAGGGTCCATGAATGTTGTACTTGTGTTTCTGTTGATGCACAAATATCAACGGACAAATGAAATTTATAAATACAATTATAATAATGTAAATATAGAATCCCTCCGTCGAGATTCCATACAAAAAGGAGCAACATAGTAAACAAATTGGCACCATATACAACGGCTGCCAATATCTGGCCGTAAAAATAGGATACAAAACGAAGAATATTGCCGATTGCACAAGAAGAACAAATGCACTGTAAGACGACGATAATCTTGAAGCTAAACATATCGATCCGAAGATTTCAGCATTCAATGATATCGTCTTGGAAACCATCGCCACATCGAGGCCATAATCGTGGAACACTAAATTAAGAATGAACACAAAAACTGTCATTGTACAAATTGTGTCCGTACTGATGGCATCGGTTAGTTTGTGCAAGAGTGGCGAGAAAATATAACCAAAGATGAGAACGGCAAGGAGAGTCTTGGAATCCTCAATTAAATCTGTGAATTTCAATTGACGTCCGTGACAAAGGACGTAACCAACGCAGGTTGCCAGACCACTTGGCAGCAGAATGTCTGTGGGCGATGCTTTTTCATAGAACAGGAGGTAGAATATGATGAGGAATCCGGTAATACATGACATCTGGTTGGTAAGTTTTGTGGCACCTTGAATTGCTTCCGACAGAGAGTAGAATCTCACATTTATGTTTGTTTTGAGATCCTGAAGGAAGGATGGATCTGTGTAGTTGTCTTCGTAGTCGATGTTTTCGTATAAATTCTTCTTCCATGGACGACGGTGTTCTTTTTCCATATTGATAATATTGTTTATTTTATTACTTTGGTTTCAATAAATTTTATTATTTTTTTTTATTTTTAACTTTGTTTACAATTTTTTGTTTTTACGCAGATGTCACATTTTTGAAGTAGGGATGGCTGCGATTAATTTACAATAAATAATTCACAATGAATAATACTTCACTTCAGTTGCAAACAAGCAAACAAAACAAACAGCAGAAATAAAACAAAAACAAATACGTGTACATTTCTAGTTATGGATTTATATTTGTTTGTATTGCTTTGTTTTCCCTGATACTAGGTTCTTTATGCATTTTTTTAAATATATATGTATAACTATAGTCGCCCGAAAGCCACAATTAGGTAGACTTTAAAGTCTCCCAAACCAACGAAATAGTGGCGCGGAACATTCATCGACGGTAGTTTTTGTTGTTAATTTACCATTTTTGTTTACTTGTCATTTTTGTTATCATTGTGAATGATTCGCCATGCAGAGCGAGTGTTTCGCGTTGGTCTGGTAGAGCCTTTCTTACAAAATTGGTCATATGAAAATAAGCGAATTGCTATTTGTTGCTTTTCGTTTAGTTTCGTTCAGTTCCACTTTTGGAGGGAAGAGCACGTTCTTCGAGTAGACCATGTAAGTCAACTGACATTTGTATCTTTTTCACAAGAAGAAACCAGTTGCCAGAGGTTTTTTTTGTTGTTTTCTTTTAATTTTCTTAAAAATCTTTTGTACCTTTTATCCGAAGAATTAAAATGATCAACAATTTTTGTTTCGTCAAGCCTAGTACGCAGAGCGCGCTAAATTTTAGCTCCCATTTAAAATTCTCTCAAAAATTTAGCTTTGGTAAAGAATTTTGTATGGGAACTAAAATTTAGCGCGATCTGCGTACTAGGCATTTACCTTAAAAAGTCTATTGGCTGAACGCAAAAAGGAATGAAAATCAATTCGATAAAAATGTCTCATGTTCGTAATCCTCCAACTGATTCCCGCTGGATGCATTCACATAATTTCCAACCTAAATTCGTGCAAATGAAGTTGAAATTTCCTCATTTCAAAATGTGATTTTGTATGGGAAACTTAGGTTATTTCGGACCTCATTTGGAAATTTGCAACGAAATTACCTTATGCTACGTTTTCATTAGAGCCGAAATGAGGTAATTTCGAAATTTTCATTATCAAATTAGCTAATTTCGTTTGACATCTCATTTCATTTTGAATTGGGAATGGCAGTAAGCCATTTATTTTTGTTGTTTTCTCTTTCTGTTTTATGTTGGTGAGTATAGTGTATTGATATTTTCATACAAATTCTTTTAAGAGCTTTTGAAACTGATTCCCACTTGATGCATTCACCTAATTTCCAAAATAATTTCGTGCAAATGAGGTTGAAATTACCTCATTTCGAAATGTGATTTTATATGGGAAATTAGGTAATTTCGGATCTCATTTGGAAATTTGCAACGAAATTACCTCATTTTGGCCCAGTGAAAACGGCATATTTACACCGTTTTTACATGAGGTATTCGAGCGAGTTTCAAACTCGCTTGGCCCCTTTGCATACCTGCGTTGACTTAAAATGAGCTTCAACCGACTCGATTCCACTTCAAAAGTGGAGTGGAGTCGAGTCGAAATTGATGATAAAAAACCTTGGTCGCAGAGTCGAACTTGAGGATGTGTTCACCACAGTGTTTTTGCACATGTGCCAGTAAAATTACTTATTTGTTTTGATAGCTATGTGAAGTATGTACTAAAATTCATTAAATTTGAACTGTTTTTGTGTAAAATAAATATACTGTGCCATTCCATTAAATGTAATCTCAACACCATATCAACTCAACTTCAAATGGGGCTCTCAACTCACGTGACGAAACACCTGGGTCGAAAATCCGACCCTAATCAAACTCGAGCTCTCGATTCAGTTTGTAAAAGGGGTAAATAAAGGCTCTCCCAGACCGACGCGGAACATTCGCTATGCAAGGACGAATCATTCGCAATGATAACAACAATGACAAATAATACTATGCTAAATAACAACAAAATTACCGCTCCGTCGGTGAATCTGCCGCTTTTGCGTTGGTTTGGGAGAGCCTTAAAGGCAAAAATGACAGATAAACAACGCTACCCTTCAAGCAAAATCACGGACCCAAATTTCTCGGTTCACTTGGGACTCCAAAAAATGAGTGTCTCACACACAATCAAAAATTTTCTGTGTACGCATGTAAAAAGAACGAGAATCGAGAGTATTTTTTTTAAGCACCGAGAAATAGACAGAGTATATGCGAAGTATACAATCATTTTGCCTTAAGCCGTAACTACATAGACCTACTTTTGTTCAAAAGTGCAAAAGTGAGAAATTGAAATGCTCGCTAAAGAAACCTGCTTGCACAAAAACATACGAAAATTTTTCTGACATGTAAATTAGACCACCATGCACGGTTTGCCATTGTTTTTTTTTGCAAGCAGGTGCCTTCAGAATAGATATTTATTTCTCACTTTTGCACTTTTGTACAAAAGTAGGCCTGTGTAGTTAAGGCTTTAATTTCCACCACTTTTTTTTTAGTTCAGTTTTGTAGGTAGCGTGGCGAAGACGGTTGCTTTTTTATCTCTTTTTTCTTGTTAAAACTTTGAAAAATTTCCAATCAGAAATGCAAGTTTCTATTTATTAAATGTTAATTTATATTTGTGGAAATATGTCATGTTTATAAGTGCGAAATAGTCTTTAAAAAACCTTTTATGAATGATAAATAAAAAAAAAAAAATCTTGGAATGAAAAAATTCTGTTTGTTTTATTTTTGTAGGCAATGGAGAAACTGGACTAGATGCGAAATTTTTTTAATACATTTGGGTTGATTATGCTTCAATTCATTCATTTTTCTTGGAACCGTTTTAGGTTCCATTTGGTTTCGGTTCTCCGAGTATGGTGAATTGAAAAACTCTCTCTCTCACAATACATTCACATAATAGCTCCATTGTGATTGATGATAAAAACCTGGGTCGAAGAGTCGGTCTTGAGGATGTGTTCACCACAGTGTTTTTGCACATGTGCCAGTAAAATTACTTATTTGTTTTGATAGCTATGTGAAGTATGTACTAAAATTCATTAAATTTCAACTGTTTTGTGTAAAATAAATATACTGTGCCATTCCATTAAATGTAATCTCAACACCATATCAACTCAACTTCAAATGGGGCTCTCAACTCACGTGACGAAACACCTGGGTCGAAAATCCGACCCTAATCAAACTCGAGCTCTCGATTCAGTTTGTAAAAGGGGTAAATAAAGGCTCTCCCAGACAACAATGACAAATAATACTATGCTAAATAACAACAAAATTACCGCTCCGTCGGTGAATCTGCCGCTTTTGCGTTGGTTTGGGAGAGCCTTAAAGGCAAAAATGACAGATAAACAACGCTACCATTCAAGCAAAATCACGGACCCAAATTTTTCGGTTCACTTGGGACTCCAAAAAAATGAGTGTCTCACACACAATAACAAATTTTCTGTGTACGCATGTAAAAAGAACGAGAATCGAGAGTATTTTTTTTAAGCACCGAGAAATAGAGAGAGTATATGCGAAGTATACAATCATCTTGCCTTAATTTCCACCATTTTTTTTTTAGTTCAGTTTTGTAGGTAGCGTGGCGAAGACGGTTGCTTTTGTATCTCTTTTTTCTTGTTAAAACTTTGAAAAATTTCCAATCAGAAATGCAAGATTCTATTTATTAAATGTTAATTTATATTTGTGGAAATATGTCATGTTTATAAGTGCGAAATAGTCTTTAAAAAACCTTTTATGAATGATAAATAAAAAAAACTCTTGAAATGAAAAAAAATTCTGTTTGTTTTATTTTTGTAGGCAATGGAGAAACTGGACTAGATGGGAATTTTTTTTTAAACATTTGGGTTGGATATGCCTCAATTCATTCATTTTTCTTTTTCTCCGAGTATGGTGAATTGAAAAACTCTCTCTCTCACAATACATTCACATAATGGCTCCGTGGTGATTCTAATTTCCATACTAAATTGAGCCGCAAAATGCAGTTTTTGGATCCGTATTTGGATCCGAATGCGAAGTCGTCCATACGTTTGCGGACCGAAAACGAGCTCGCTTGCTTGAAGGGTAAGCAACAACAAAAATTGCCGTCGGCGAATGATTCGTGCAGCTTTCGCGTTGGTTTATATATATTAATATTGTGAATGTGATTGCAGTGCAGTGAACTAATTATAAGACGTCAAACACAACACACATGCTTCTGACGTTTGTCTTGTTAAATCAAAGAAAATTTAAAGCATTTCTTGTTTAAAAATCTTTCTTGCTGTGACGAAAAAAGTTTTTAATTGGATTTATTTTATCATAAATTTTTTTCATTATTTTATCAAAAATGGATGAAGATGAAGATTACGTCGTCGAAGAGGTAAGTAATAAATAATTTCCTTCTCCGTATATTAATCCACTTGTATTCTCTACCCTGAAGATTCCGGTGTTTCTATCAAAGAACTTGCAGGACAACTTGTATCTCTTTCAATACCCAACCAAAACTCACATAACCAACTTTGATTCGGCCAATGTTGTCAATTGCTGTGTGAAACCCTTTAGCCACGATGTCAAGGTGGACTTTGCAATGAATGTAGAATCCAAATACTATGATCGTTTTAAGGGTGAACGATTTGCCATCATGGCAGATGGCAAGACTCAGGCTAAAGGAGAACGCCCGTCGTTCAAGCACGGGATAATGGACAAACAATCATATATTAGTACGAAATCTATTGACAATGCCTCAAAGTACATTGTGGGCATTCTGCAGGATAAGGAAGTCCACCTGTCGTCCTTGACAAGCATTCTGCAGTTACGTCCGAACTTCCAATACTTTGACAAAGAGGACAAACGTGCTAAGGCTGAAGAAAAGTCTATCAACGAAGAGGACGACGATGAAGAACTGCAACAAGTCACCGTAAAGTTCTCCAAAACAGGAGCAAATCGGAGTAAAAAGGTCAAAGACAAAAGCTATGACAGCTTCGTGAAGCGCTGCACCGAAGAACCCTGGTGCGAAACCCTCTGGCATCCGCGTACATCACCCACCGCTGAATTGGAGCGGCAGAAGTTATTTGCCACCCAACAGCAAACAAGTCATTCGATGGAATTGAAGGCTTCGAAGTACGCCGGCAAGTTGTTGATACAAAATTGTCAAGAGATGAGTATCGATACGGTGCTTCCGTCGAAGGTGATTGGTAAAAGCAAGTTAAAAACGATGGCACTGACTGACCAGTTGAAGGTGATTCTAACTGATGGTGAGTTAATATATATCTTCTTTATTTTCTTTTACCTTTTCTCAATGGGGTTTGGATTTTTCAGCACGAATGCTCACTTTTGAAGATATCATGTCGATTCTGACCGAAAGCGACGAATGTCTTAGTTCAGAAAGGAATTTGAATGGAAATTCAGAAAAATTCACACCATTGCTTGTATTACGGACTTTGGCGTTGGTGGGGGTGCTCATCAAGGGCAATTGGGTTGCCAAATCAGAAGTTATATATCCTCCAGATAATTTATCCAATGCTAATGGAGTGAGCTCGGATTTGATGATTCGTGCTAGAGACTACATTGTAAGTTAAAAAAAAATATTGATTACACGTATGAACAGAACAGTGCATTTTATTTTCTTAAGTTTTTATTCATTGCCTTTAAATTTATTTTTTTTTTTTCAGATCTACAAATTCTCCAAACAAGAATTCCTAGATCGACGTCAAGTTATCCAAGCAACTCAACTTCCGCCGGAAGAAGCATTAGAAGCCCTACAATCCGTAGCTAAATTGAATACGGAGAAAAAATGGCAACTCCTTCTACCACCTGATAAAACTTTCATAACTCGCTACTCGGATCATGTGCAACGACAAGACATGCTTTGGCAGGCTACCGAGCAGACATTCAATGAAATGGACTTTGAAAAATCACCAAAAAGAGTCCGCAAACGGTCTGTACGAGAAGCCAAATTAGATAAGTCATTAGCGTGAGTTCGCCTATCGAATTGTTAAGTTTATATTATTAGATTATAGGTTTTATACACAATGTAAAATAAAAATAAATAAATATAAATTAAATCGAAAATTTATAAGACAATTATTTAAGATTTACATCATAATCATTCGAATTGCTTTTTGAAATATTTCTTCAACTACTTCATTACGATTCGACTTTGTTATTTCAAAAACTATTGAACTTTTATCAGTTCTAAGTTTTTCAACGATTTCAATTGTTTGCCGATTTGGTATGGTTGCAACAATTATCGTTTTTCCACACATTTCTTCAATTCGTTGCTGGAATTTTTTACTTAAAAGTTCCATTTTTCCTATTTCATCGACAATTAAAATGGTTTTAGGTTCAACTTTAAGCACGGGGAGTGATATGACTTCGAATTCTTTCGTGTAAACAGAATATTTCCCGACATGTGGTCGTTTAACGTTGTCAGTTGTATGCCCTCTGTGAAGTAAAAAAAATTGAAGTACAGAGAAATATTTTTTGTATAATTGATTTTAGTTCTTTTAAGATAAAATTCAGCGAATAATTTATATAGTTCCACACTTGAAAAATAAACCATTCAACAATAATTCCCGTCGATGTGTTTTTTTTTTGTTCAACTAACGAAAGAAACTTTCTTTTTACCAAATGATTACCTTGCTAAAATTCCACGTTTTCCATCAACATCAATAACATCGAATCCTATTCTAGTTCCATTTTCAGATCGCATTTCTTCAGTGTAAAAGCCTATACATTTGATTTGTTTTTGCTTAAAATTTTTAATGAGCTTTTTTATAATTGTTGTTTTTCCAACTCCTATTTTTAAAATTTATAAAAATTAAATAATATAGGATATATTTTAAGGACCTAGAATGTAATGTACACTTGACAGCCGGAAGGCGGCTCCAACTTTTTAGTTGATTCTTTTTTCAAAAAAGCTGATAAAGGTTTAGAAATTAAATTGATTTACCTGGATTTCCAGTTAATAAAATACTAGATATTTTCTTCTCCATGATTAGCGGCAATTTAAAATGGATTTTTACTCAAAATTCATAGGTATAAATTTAAAAAAGGACAGTGATCTGCGACTGACATATGTGACAAGATTTTTAACAAGTAGGTATATTCACAATAGAAAGGAATACAAAAATCAAAAGATTTTTTTTTCAGTGCCCTTCAAGCAAAATCAGTAGTAGCCCGTAGCGTAATGGTTAGTGCGTTCAACTGTCACGCTGGAGGTCTGGGTTCGCTTCCCAGCCTCGTTCACCTAAAAACTAAAAAGATTTTTTCAGGGCTACTGCCTCTTGCGAGGAATTGACAAATCCTCCAAGAGTATCACATGTCACGAATAAGTGCTTCTCGTCTAGCCGTTCGGATTCGGCATAAAATTATAGGTCCCTTCCATTCCTGTCGAAAGGCGCACACCGGAATGGTTGCGAGTTGTTAGTCACTAGGCCCTGGTTCTTCATGAGCCGTTGTGCCACCCGATTTATTTATTTTATTTTTTCAAGCTAAATCACGGACCCGAGACTATTTAAGCCTGATCCACATTAATGTCGTTCGTTGTGTTGTGGAGTCGTGTGTCGCTGTCATTCCATATATTTTATGCACCACACTGCAACACAACACACGAGACAAATATGGTTCTACGCATATGAAATACATTTGTAGCGATAGCGACATACGACTTCACAACACACGACACAGATGTGGATCAGGCTTTAATGTATGCACGGAGAAATAGACAGAGTACACTCATTTTGGTTTAATTTCCACCACTTTTTTTTTATTTAGTTCAGTTTTGTAGGTAACGTGGCGAAGACGATTGCTTTTTTATCTTTTTTTTTTGTGAAAACTTTAAGAAATATCGAATCCAAAATACAAGTTTACTATTTATTATATGTATATATATGTATACTTGTGGAAATATGTAATGTATCTTATATAATTGATAAATAAAATCTTGAAATGGAAAAAAATCTGTTTGTTTTTTTTTTTTGTAGGCGATGTAGAAACTCGACTAGGGCGAAGTTTCTTTTTAATACAATAATACATTTGGGTATGCCTTGATTCATTAATTTTTTTTGGAACCGTTTTGGATTCCGTTGAGGTTCCGTTTTCTCTGAGTGTGGTGAAATGGAAAACTCTCTCTCACAATACATTCACATAATGGCTCCGTGGTGATTCTAATTTACATACTAATTTGATGCGATTTGGAATCGTTTTGGATCCGTTCTTGGGTCCGTTTATGAAGTGGTTTCGGATCCAAAACGGACTCGCTTCCTTGAAGGGTGCCAATTTGTTGTTGTCGAGGTAAAGGCGACATAATTTCTTCCAAATTTCACCTCTCAATCTCACGAGATTACAACAAGAAGCTTAAAGCCTTAACTACATAGACCTACTTTTGTGCAAAAGTACAAAAGTGAGCAATTAAAATGCTGGCTAACGAAACATCCTTGCAAAAAAACATACGAAAATTGTTCTGACACATAAATTAAACCGCCATGCACAATTTTCCATTGTTTATTTGCAAGTAGGTGTCTTCAGAATAGATATTTATTTCTCACTTTTGTACTTTTGTACAAAAGTGAGAAATAAATATCTATTCTGAAGACACCTGTTTTGTACAAAAGTAGGCCTATGTAGTTGAGCCTGAATTGTGCATGGTGGTTTAATTTATATGTCAGAACAATTTCCGTATGTTTTTTTGCAAGCATATTTCCTTAGCGAGCATTTTAATTTCTCACTTTTGTACTTTTGCACAAAAGTAGGTCTATGTAGTTTAGGCTTAATTTCTCACTTTTGTACTTTTGTACAAAAGTAGGTCTATGTAGTTAAGGCTTAAGTCGGCCAGTGTAAAATCCGAACTTGCAGTTTTGGTTAAAATTTTTCAAAATTACAAACAGATGATTTTTATGTCAGTTTCAATGGTATTTTGAAACAGTCCTGTATCTGTCTAGCTTGCGAAATATTATTTGTGTGGGTGAGTAAACTGTCTAGTATCTATTAATATAGACGGTGTTTACATTTGACTGACTCCTCCGAATTCACAAAAGAAAACACATTTTTTTTTAATTTACTACTTTTCTCTCTTCTAACCATCAAGTGGGAGTGAGACAAATTTCTTAGAAGTCAAAAATAGTCCAATGTGAACACCATCATGAATATATGAATATATTGGAGTAATATGATTTAAAATGGAGTAACTCCGCCCTCCAATCGAAAACGACTTTACCAGAAAAATTCACAATAGAAAGGAATACAAGAAAATGCAAAAATCTATCTATCACACTACCCTCCATCTTTTGGACAAAAGCATGCATTAGACGAACACGTCAACAAATTTGGCTTACTTGACGTTCGTTGTCAGAGTGATCAATTCCCGCAGTAGAATTTATTTAATTTTTGCAAAAAGTTTACACAAAAATCTGCAACCAATTTGTTTTTCTGTTTTTTTTTCGTTGATTTCAAGAAAAATAATGACAATTCAATTAGAAAATCACATACAATATAAATTCAATTAACCAATAAATAAAATGAAAAGTTGAAAAAAAAACTTCGGCAAGGCTGTGTTTTATGAAAGTAAAAACTAACCAGAGACAGAATTATTTTTATAACAAAACCAAAAGAAAAGCTAGAAATTCTGCAACTGACCCAACTAAAAACCTAAAAAAAATCCGAAGATTATTTACTTAGAAACATGGCAAGTCCAAGAACCCGTCGTGTGTTGCAAGAGCTCAAACCCCAAGACGAAAACAGTGTAAGTATACAAAGAAAAAAGAAGAAACACTATGACCTTCGAATCTTATTCGCTGTGCTTCATCACAACGAGTTTTAGTTTTTCTGCCACGGCAAATATAACCCTCGTCATCTATCATGTCAATTCTGTTATATTGAATTTACACTTGCAGAAATGCTTTGAATGCGGAGCACATAATCCACAATGGGTGTCAGTTACTTACGGCATATGGATATGCCTGGAGTGTTCGGGCAAACATCGTGGTCTGGGAGTGCATTTGTCATTTGTGCGCTCGGTCACAATGGATAAATGGAAAGATATCGAATTAGAGAAGATGAAAGTTGGAGGAAATCGCAAGGCCAGAGACTTCTTCGATGACCAATCCGATTGGAATGATAGTGCGCCCATTCAACAGCGCTATAATTCGAAAGCTGCTGCACTCTATCGAGATAAAATTACCACTTTGGCACAGGGCAAGAGTTGGAATCTGAAGGAGGCTGAGAAGGGTCTGCCTTCACGTTCGGGATTCAGTAACAACTCGTCCTCGGCAGCGGGTGGGGGTAGTTCAATGTCGCATTCCAAGAGTAGTGGTTCTTTTACGAGCAGTCAAGGACATTCATCAACTGTTGGCGGTTCGACTGGTGGCTATCAGAATGGCGGTGGATACAGTGATAGTAATTTAACTTATCAGAATCTGAATAGCCAAGAATTCAAAGATCAAAAGGAGGATTACTTCAGCAGAATGCAGGAACAGAATGCTACGCGACCTGAGTAAGTTTCTTTCTACTCTTTTTTTTATCTTTTATTGTTTTATTTCCAGCTGGAATATGATGACGTAGTAGAATAAAATAAATTTAAATTGTATCACACATTTAACAAACAAAAAACACAGACAAAATATTTATTGTCAACGTATGTAGCTTCATAGTTAAGTGTGTAGACAAGTTTGACACGTAATCTGATATGAAAATAAACAATAGAAATTTATTAAGACTCTGTATTTGTGTACACACGTTACTGTTTTTGAAATTAGCAACGCGATTACCGTAACAAAAATTCATAATTTTTTATCAAGAAGTTCTTCTGCCTATCCCGTTCGCAAGCCGATATCATTCAGATACGCGACTAAAAGTTTTCGGCGTTTTTAGCCCCAATTATGTAACTTTATTCTGACAATCTTTTCCAAAGTTATTTCCTATGTCAATTTTAAATATCACTATGCACATATGTACCTATCTGCCTGAAAAACATGCGCCGCCGCTAAGAGCTCGGAGCTGGTTTCTCTTGGCTCGTAACACCTAGGTAACCTGCTCATTAGACTGTAGCTTAAATTTTTCTGATTATTTCGCTCATTTGATACAAGAAATATTTTCCAGATACAAAACAATCAGCCCTATCGAGGTGTCCGTCGGTGAGTAAAATTGTCCGATTTCATACGAATCGGGCGATTTTTGTTCAATCGGCTTGTCGGGCAACTGCCATACAACGATTTTGGTTTAATCAATTTTTCTCGAAAATGGCTTTAACGATTTTAATTAAAGTTCGAAAAATGTAATTCATAAAACAAATTCAATAGGACTGCATAACAGGTTTTTGACAACAAAAAAAACTCAAAAAACGAAAATAAAGTTTTTGTTTGAGTAATTTGCATTTGGTTGTACTTGTTTTGAGATATTCCTGAATATATTGTTATTGTTAGCCAAGCATTTAAAAGTTTTATAAATAATTTAGCTTACGAACAAATAAAATCAAAGAAAAAATCATTTTTTTATTTGTTACCTTTTTTCGACATTTTTTGTATTAAATCAAAAAAATTACACCAGTTTGGTCCATTATCTCTGAAACTGAATCATGAAGCTTAAATGCACTCTGATGAGTGAAGATTGCTCGTGTAAACGCTTTTTATTCTTCTTTTTTTTTATGTTCACAGCCTGACTTTTCGTAAATATTTTGGTTTTAAGGTGCCGTCACACACTGAAAGAAAAGTGCTTTCAGAAACTAAAAAGCTTTCTCAAAGAAAAACTTTCATAGTGTGACGACTCCAAAAGTGGTTTACTTTCTTGTGAGACTATAGTTCCTGAAAGCGCTTTTAAGAAAGCAAATCACATTCAGAAAACCCTTTGTGCTTTCAGAAACTGTTTGTGAAAGTTTTTCACCCGAATTGCTCTTCTATCAGTTGCATTTTCTGAGATCCTTATGTTTTCCCGCAACTTATTTACCGAAAAACGTTTA
Organism: Melangyna quadrimaculata; assembly: GCA_949320155.1. NCBI lineage: Eukaryota > Metazoa > Arthropoda > Insecta > Diptera > Syrphidae > Melangyna > Melangyna quadrimaculata. The sequence goes on along the minus strand of OX439484.1, from coordinate 196,208,642 downwards.
CCCGACTATTTTAAAGTACATATACTACCTCTATCCCGCGAAGCGTGATCTAGGCCTAGGGAGTGCCACCTTTCAATCGATGTATCGCACGATACGGAAACTACTTTTATCTTCAAACTCGGTTTGCGGTTAAACTGTACACTTTTTTTTTTCTAAACGTTTTGGCTAAACATCTAAGAGGATTAAAAATTGCATATTTGTGATCTAGGAAGTGCTACCTTTCAATCGATGCATCGCACGATACGGATCTATTGTATTTTACATACACATACATATAATTTATATATTTTTATTTTCAGAAAACGCTTTCGCGTTCATAGTGTGACGACCCAAAAAGTGCTTTCAGAAAATTTGCTTTCTCTAAAGTAAAAAGTCGCTTTCAGAAAGCACTTTCCTTTGAGAGGGGACCTTTATCATTTATTACTACGATGTGTCGATGTTTTACACCCAATTTACTTCAAGATAGTTATAAGAAAGTTAATTATATATAAAATAACGGTTTAATTTTAGTTTTTTTTCCTGTTTTTTAAAAGTGGGGATGCAGGGAGGTACAGTTTTTGCAATGATTTTTTGTTTTAATTTATTATGCATTTTTGAGATTAAATAAAATACCGTTATCCTAAGACCCATGCAACTAGTAAAATAAAAATCTTAAGTTATTAGTTTGCAAAAAAACCGCTTCAGCGGCTCAGGCTTAGCGCTTATGATCGATGTCTACACTTGAAGTAAAAACATTAAAATAAAGCCAACGATAAATATAAAGAATAATTACATGTAATCAATCTAATCTACTTTTTATATGAAAATTACTCATAGACCAAGTCCCAACAGCAAATTTTTGGGAGTGGATTGATAACCAAAATATGAGTATAAGGATTTGTAGGTGCATACATATATCGCGGTATCCAAAACAAATGTCTGGCAAGTTTCTTTTTCAGCCTTTGGTTGGGGTAAGGGTTTGGAAATTGCGATTTTCCAATTTTTTTGTCAGAGGTATTACCACTTCAATAAATTTAAAAAAATATATGCCGTGATGCTCTGTCATTTTCTTTAAGTCAAAACGTCATAATCTTGGCAATCCGACCAATAGATCTCAATTAGGGCTATCGAGAATTGTGTTTCCCATGAAATTTTTCCCATAGTCGAAAAATAGGTATCGTGAACCTCTTTCGAAATTAGGGAAAAATTCCGAGAGGAAAAACTACCTATCGTGAACACTTTTTTTATGGGAATTTTTTTGCTTTTTCCCTCGGAATATTCCCCTATCATTTAACATGGGAATTCAAAACAATAAACAACAATTCTCTAGAAAAAAATGAATAAAACTAAAAAAAAAGATTTTTTTTAAGATCAATTTCTTCAAATTTGAAGCAAATAGAAGTTTTAATTAACTTAATGGAAAAAAATCGATATTGCCAATCGATTTACTAATAGACCGAAATAGACCGAAGAAAAATGTCCAAACATTTTGGAAAAACGTTTGAAAACTCCATTGGCGCTCCAGTAAAATCAGCTGCCGAGTGGAAAAAAATAAGTGTTTAATTATTTTAATGGTGTTCTGCATTAAAAAAAATAATTTAAGGCCTGATAAAAAAAGTGAGGAAAAACATGTCAGACAATTTAAGAAACAAAAAAGCGACTGGCGGAGGCCTTCGCAAAGAGTATAAGACTTTAAGTTCAGCTCATTGGAAGAAACTAGCATTAGGATTTGTGCAATGGGCAATGGATTTGTGCAAGGATTTCCAAATGCTTCTACTTTTAATTTATTTGGTCATTTGCATCTTGATCCATAACGGGCAAATTTTGTTCTCAAAGAAATCTAATACATTTGAAAAGACTTCAGAAAATGAAGACTAAGCCAACCCAACCTCATGGTCTTTTTCCGCTCCTGTCTGATACCCAACTTCTGCAAAGAAACGCAAGGCAAGAAATCGTACAGGGTATCAATCAAATGTTTAATCAATGGCTTGTTAACTCTATAATAACGATGGAATCTGTAGATCAAAACGATATCAAAATTGAATGAGTCAATTAAATGTTTCAATTTACAGTGGTTCTGGTAGCTCTAAAGGATTTGAATGATCCCTTTACGCCTTTTGTTCTCTGCTCATTTTGTCCTCTTTGCTCTATCTCGTCAATTAATAACAAAAACCATATTCATTGCATTATCTATCAATTTGTTTATAATTTAAACACTGCACAGAATAAATAAACTTTTATTTTTGTTTACTGCAAAATCAAATGTTAAACTTTTCGAAAAGAATATTCGAATATTTTTTTTTTCATTTTCATGTTGGTAAAAGTTGTTCCCAGGGAAAAGCATTCCGTGGGGAATTTCCGATAGGAGGAATGCGTTCCCGGGAACTATAAAATTCTGGGGAAAATTATTTCCCAAGGAACTCCCGATAGGGCTGAATATATAAGTTTTTTAAGAGGACCTTATCGTCTTTTTCTTGGAGAATTATAAAACACAAAAAATCAACAAAACAAAGTCTTCAAAAAAAATCGATTAATGTTCGCTTAAAAAGCTAATATCTTGAGTTCTATTGGTCGGACTGCCACGATTATGACGTTTGGACTTAAAGAAAATGACAAGCATCAAGGCGTATATGTATACATATTTTAAATTTATTGAAGTGGTAATATCTCTGAAAAAAAAATGTAAAATCACTATTTTCAAACCCCCACCCCCGCCAAAGGCTCAAAAAGAAACCTGTCAGACTTTTGTTTTTGATACCGCGATATATGCACCTACAAACCCTCATACTCATATCAATCCACTCCCGAAATTGGCTGTCGGCTCTAAACTATCATTACTTATAAAAAAATCATCAATACATAAATAGAAATAAACACATAGAATTTCTGGGCAGACCATATTTGAATGCTAGACATTAATTTTTCAACTTTTAAATTGTTTGCATATAATCGAAAGAATAATCAATATTTAAATAAAAATCTGTTTTCCAGGCATTTGCCACCAAATCAAGGAGGTAAATATGCTGGCTTTGGGTATTCCCGAGATCCACCACCAAAGACTCAATCACAGGAAATTCTTGATTCAACTCTGTCTTCACTGGTTTCGGTATGTATAATGCGATAAGTTAAAAATTTGAATGCAAAAAAAACAACAACATTTAATTGAAATGTGAGGTGAGAAAAAAATTTATATGTGGGGTTCACCAGCCTTTCAAAAAGGGTCTTAATTAAAAAAGATAATATTATGAACATTGATTAGAAATTGTCTTCTAAATATTGACAGATAGCTGGAAGAGTTTGTTGTCTTTTAATACAATGGTTTTACACTTGAAAAAGATTTTTTTTCGCTTTTAAAGCTAAGAATATTTTGTGCAAGCTTCTGTTATTTCAAATCTAAAAGTTTTTTTTTTTATCAAATCCAAAGTGCTAAATTAAAAGGTACTTAATTGAAAAATATTCAAGTTATAGTATACATTACGTGTTTTTTGTTGTGTGTCTTTTTCGCTTAAAAGACGGAGTCTCGAGGCATGACAATTTATAACAGTTCTCTGATTACTAAAGAACTGTTTATGCAATCCCCTCCGTTGATAAGCATACTTTGTGCACCCAGAGTTTTTTCAAGCCGCGCGAAACGCATTGTTATTAACTGTTTTAAATGGGCATGCCTCGATATAAAATAAAAATAAATCGTGTGGCACAACGGCTCATGAAGAACCAAGGCCTAGTGACTAACAACTCGCAACCATTCCTGTGTGCGCCTATCGACAGGAATGGAAGGGACCTACAATTTTATGCCGAATCCGAACGGCTAGACGAGAAGCACTTATTCGTGGCAAGTGATACTCTTGGAGGATTTGTCAATTCCTCGCAAGAGGCAGTAGCCCTGAAAAAATCTTTTTAGTTTTTAGGTGGACGAGGCTGAGAAGCGAACCCAGACCTCCAGCGTGACAGTTGAACGCACTAACCATTACGCTACGGGCTACTACATGCCTCGATATATAACTTAAAATAAAAGTGCAAAAAGAAATGCTTACAATGTAAAACAATTATGAATTTTGTTTAAGCTGCAAATTATTTGTATGCTTACATCAAGCAAACAACCAACAAATATTTAAATAACCACTTAAAGCAAATTCATACTATGCATTGGCATCTAACAAAAAAAAAACATTGCTTATAAGAAGCTTGAAAATCAAGTTCTTGTATGGTTATAGAATGTTCTGAGTCACACATGCTACATCTCACGTTATTTTCTAATTATAGTTTCTACTTAACCTTTTCACCACATGTTTTTTTTTTTTGTTCAATACAAAATAGATTTTAATATTCTTTTATTTCTCATTTAAGGGCTGGAGCTTGTTATCATCTGGAGCTTCTAAAATTGCAGTAACAGCTAAAGAAAAGGTTGTGACGTACGGTAATGTGGCATCTAGCAAGGTATGATTTTCATCTAATTTTCTTTTGCGATCATTTAACTTGTTTACTATATCATTTCTTTTTTCCTCTTTGGTATTTTTATTTTATGTTGAATTTTGAAGTAAGTTTTATAAGAGTTTACAAAATCCAAAAAATATTGTTTTCATTGTATGAAGGATCCCAATGAGTAGCAGTTTGTATTCTTATAATCTTTCAAACTTTGTGACTTCTGCATTAACAACTTGCATGCTGTTTGTAAATGCTTTGTTTGCTTTATCTATAATTTGAAAACATTATAAATGATCGCTAGCCTTATTATACTTTCCATTTCCATGTTGTATTATTTAATTTATTTTGTTTCGTTTGATGTAAAGATTAGAGACGGTGGTTTGCTAGAAACCGTTAGCACTCAAGTGTCTGATGTAGCCTATAAGGTTTGTTTTAATATTTGTTTTATTTTTTTGTTTGTGTCTCATTTTGTTTTTCATTGTGCGAAATAAATATTGGCAAGTTTTATAATATTTATTCAATTAAATGCTAGGTAACCGATATTAGCAAACGAGGATGGAGTAATTTAGCAGGCAGTAATATAAACTCACCACAAGGCGGATACACGGGTTTTAATCAAGAAACACGTTCCGAAGGTGGCTATCAACGATCACAGTCAGCGGGCAAACTTTCTTCGCAATCAAATCCTAACGATATTGATTGGGGTTGGAATGAAGACACTTTACAATCCAATCAATCTTTATCCTATCAGAATGCAGTAAACACCGATGCCAATAATGGTGCAGACAGCGACGATTGGTCAGGCTTTGACACAAGTAGTTATCAGAATGCTTATCAAAATCAAGCCACAACAGAAACGAAGAAAGCCACACTTAATAAAACATCAACAACAACTACAACCACAACTACTAAAAAGAATCTAAAACTTTCCAACAATAAATCCCAAGGCGATGATGGTTTTGAGGATTTGGACGTGAAGAATGTCAAACCCAAAAATGCAAATCGATTGAATAATGATGAAGATGATGCTTGGAATTTACTCAACAACTAGATAACCAGAATTTCTTTTGTACTTTTTGTTGTTTAAAAGTTATATAAAATTGTAATCGGAAGAAAAAAAAATATTTTACAATTACTTTTTTTTTCTCATTGCCCATAAAATATACTGTTATCCAATGTTCATCTTTTGTGGCAAAATTTTAAATAAAATTTATAGAAAATTCGCATATTTTAACCAATTTAGTTTAATCGAGTTAAACGAAACGGTGAAACATTTCTGTATATACGCAAAGGCGTTGATTATGAATAAACAAAATTAAGACCATTTTAACGAAATTGTATTTGTAAAATTAAAAAAAAAAAAAAACAAATGAAAGAAATTAATGAACTGTGTCAATAAATGTATATGTATGCAATGTAAAAATTTAAATTTCGGAGTGTTTTTTTTTGTCAAAGAATTAAATTTGTGGAAATGGCCCGAAAAGTAGCTGCTATGTTTGTCAAATGGACAACCAACCCATTGAAACTAAACGAAAGTATTTACACCCATTTGGTGTTGCTGCCGTTTTGCATAGCTTTCATAGTCAACGTCTTTAAACCTATAAAGAATGTATTCAATTTTCTTCTATAAAGGTACGGTATTATTATAATCATTTACCCCTATTACGAAATTCGTACTATTTAGTCGTATGTTGGGCTTGTGGTTTCCTTAATGGTAAAATTTAATTTTTTTTTCGTACAAGGCTTTTGAGAATTTACGAATAGAGACATTGCGATGGTGGTATTTAAACTTAGCAATATCATCATCAAAAGACATGGCGAAAAGAACAATTTGTGTTCTTTTCGAACAATTTTCGTTTCTCTTCGCCATATCTTTTGATAAATATGTTGTTAAATTTAAATACTATCATCGCAAAGTCTTGAAGTAGCACGTAGCGTAATGGTTAGTGCGTTCGACTGTCACGCTGGAGGTCTGGGATCGCTTCCCAGCCTCGTCCACCTAAAAACTAAAAAAGTTTTTTTTTCAGGGCTACTGCGTCTTGCGAGGAATTGGCAAATCCTCCAAGAGTATCACTTGTCACGAATAAGTGCTTCTCGTCTAGCCGTTCGGATTCGGCATACAATTGCAGGTCCCTTCCATTCCTGTCGAAAGGCGCACATAGGAATGGTTGCGAGTTGTCAGTCACTAGGCCCTGGTTCTTCATGAGCCGTTGTGCCACCCGATTTATTTTTTTTTTTTATCGCAAAGTCTATATTCGTAAATTCTCAAAGCCATTGCACCAAAATAGATAATACTTTACTATTAAGGAAACCTCAAACCCAACATACGACCAAAGACGAATTTCGTAATAGGGGGGATTATTTTTTTGTTTGATATTAAAAAAATATTCTGTATAATAAGTTTATACAAATATTTAAAGGCATGGCCTTGACCGTGTCGCCATGGTAAATTATAATAAGAGTGTCTACGGCAGTATTGCCTTAAAAAAAATTGATGAAAAAATCAGTTTCCCCAGAGTGAAGAATTGCTGCGGGCCAGCATAAACAGTTGCTAGTTGCTACTGTCTCGAGGTCCCGAGTCACTCCACCCTATGAGCTATAAATAAAAGTTCTACCAAACCAACGCGGAACATTCGCTATGCAGGGCGAATGTTCGCTCACGGCAGTTTTTGTTGTTATTTAGCATTGTTTATTTGTCATTTTTTTTTATCATTGTGAATGATTCGCTCCGCTTTGGTTTGGGAGAACCTTTTGTTGTTTTTGTTGTTATTTCGCAAAGTTAACTTGTAATTGTTGCTATCATTGTGAATGATTCGCCTTGCAAAGCGAATGTTCCGCGTTGGTTTGGAAGATCCTTTAATATTTGGTTAAATAAAATAAATCAAAAAGTTCTTTTGGATCACTTCTACTGTAATATGCACTTTACCAAATCTAGTCACCAACAGACGTCACTAGCTTCGTTAGATACTTCACCTCAACTTGATGCGCTTTGACCTACTTTCCTTTTGACATTTTATCTAATAAGAAAGAAAGATGAAGAGGAAACCGTAGTCATAAAAGAAAACGTCAAAAATTTGCAAAAAAAAAAGCCAAGAGCACGACCAGACCAGCCACCAGCTTGAGCACTTCGCTTCGACTTCGGTTCGGTAGTATTAGCAAAAAGAAAAACGCTTTTTGTTCCCCGCCATTGTCTAGAGAATATAAAAGAAAAAACTTTCCTTTAGCACATGTGTTTTATAAGCTCAGCTCATTATAGATAGATATACTATTGGAAAAAGAAAAAGGTCATCCGGAAAGAGAGAAAATAGGAAAAAAAAACTCCCAAAATCTCATCAAGTTATAAGTTTTCTCGGTAATTTTCAGAGGAAAAAAGTGTTGACTAGACATAATCATAAAGTCGTCTCGTTTCTCATAGCCATCGTCTCGTAGTCGTCCAGTCGTCGTCGTTGGTCGGTCTTTAAGTTATCTACACAATTGGCATGCATTTTCATTGATTTTTCGTGAAATCCACATACCTAGACCTAGTCCAGTGGTGCAGAGTGGACAATTGTTACTCTCTTCTTTAGAAAGTGTGAATTAGTTCTCTAGGAAAAAAAGATTTAAGTATATACTTTTGTTTTGCGGCAGTCAGCAGTAATTGTACACTGCTGTGTCATCAGTCGCTTGTTCGTTTCTGTTCGCACGCGTTCCGGGCACCTAATCAAAAGATCTCATTTGACCTGTGCAAAATTTCACGGAATTCGTCATCGTAATCGGCGCCGCCGCCAACACCTTACCCTCGGAATTCACTGATCCGCGTTATATAGCTGTGTTTCTGACTAATTTACAAACAAATGTATCTTAAAACATTTCATTTATGAAACCATTCAAATTACAAAAGAAAAAAGTATAGGTACTATCTGTGCGAGTGAATCAGTCTATTTTTAGGGACATACAGCCTTTTTTTTTTAATTCTCAAGGCGACTGTGCGTGTTGGTTGCAGTTTGCCACGGTCAATCCAATTACAATTGAATTGGCTAATTTCGCCCAAAGGTATTACCGAATAAGACATTAAAATCCTCAATTGAATAAGTGAAGGTACTATACCTATATTTATATTTAGTTTAGAAAAAGACTTTCAAAACTAGCAAATCGTGTTGGTTTTTCTTCGAATTCAAAAGAAACTTTCCCGATACAAGAATGGTCAACGCTAATAGTAGTGTTATCTTACAATCAACAAATTCAACCGCTGCTGATAAGACAGCAAACCAACAACAACAGCTGAACCATCAGCATGCGGTCAAGTTGATTCCCATTACAAGTGTTTTAACAACTGTAGCTGAAGATGACCCTATTGCAATTCAACAACTTCAGTTGCAGCAGCAGCATCAACTACAACAGCAACAACAACAGCTACCATCAGAAATGCCTCACGAAGATGAAGAACGTCTGGAAAAATTATTCAACTGCCTTGATCGTGATGGCAATGGCAAGATTGATATACATGACCTATCCGATGCACTTAAAGAATTTGGATTATCAAGTGTTTATGCAGAGGTAGGTTATATAAAATTTTCATTAAATCTACATTTTGCGTCTACCTACATAATCGAATTAAGTGGGTTATGTGATGATGTCACAATTAATTCTCTCAGTAGGAATGGTTAAGTGCCGGAGCAACATTTATACTATCTATAATGTTACCGAATTGAAAGATGAATCAAAGAAGAGGAATGATGAAAAAGAAAGTCAAAAAAGTTAACCTACTCGACAAACCACATTCAAATGCAAATGATAGGAAAATGATAATAACAAAGATTTAGCTGTTATCGATTTTAGATCGAAGAGTTTTTCTAAAGCTAGGTACACACGAAGCAAGTATTTACTTGCACAACATTTCTAAGAATTATTTTCCTTCGTGGACATAAATGGTTTTGGAACAAATAAAAATAAAAAATAATTTCATGCGGTGTACAAAATACGTTTTTATTGCAAGATTTACATTGTAGATGTCGGTAATGAAAAAGTAAACTTGCAGTAGGTTTTTTTGAAAGAAAAGAAACCTGAATAAGATTTTCAACAAAAATATCTATAAGTTTGCAGAAAATTGTATTTAGGTTGAGTGCGATAAATCTTTGAGATATCAAATTAATATCCTTATTATGAATAGAAAGTTGGACTAAAATCTAACGCATTTTATGCCACTGATTGCGACACATTTATTGAATATTTTATCAAAAATATTATTAATAGCGATAGTTCAGTAAAATATTCGCTTTACTTTTCAAAATAAGTCCAATAAAAAATGTAATAAAGACCCAATTAAGGTTAAAGATATCAAATAATTAAATTTAGTTTTTTAGTTAATTAAAAAAAATAATTTGCTTATTTAACTGTGGATTAACACAATAGTTGTTACAGATGTTTAATTTTCCGAATTTTAAAATCTTTATGAATTTATCCTCCACTGAAAATCGCTTTCTCAATTATCGGTAGGCAAATATATTTCCACGAAAAAGAAGTTTTAAAAATGATAGGTATCAAGTTAGCACTACACACGTTCAAAACAAATTATAGGCACTCGTAAGTTGCAAAAGGGTATTCAAATTTTCTTGACGAGTGATTTCAATTAAATGGAATCGTTCTAAAATTTAAAAAAATGTACTCATCTTAAGAAGATGAAGAAATTAAAATATTTAAATATTAAAATTCAATTAAAAAGTACAAGTGACCTCAACTCCAGAAATGAATGTGTTTCGCCCAGATATGACAATGGGTTCTTCAGTCAGTCTGTCATGCGTCATGCCCTACTAAGACACAAAATGTGTGTCTATGTTTACCCACTCTTTTAAAAATCACAGTAAGAAGATATTTACCCCGTTTACATGAGGTATTCTAGCGAGCTTCAAGCTCGCTTGGCCCCTTTGTAAACCTGCGTTGACTTGAAATGAGCTTCAACCGACTCGATTCCACTTCAGGAGTGGAGTCGAGTCGAAATTGTTGATAAAAAACCTAGGTCGAAGAGTCGGTCTTGAGGATGTGTTCACCACAGTGTTTTTGCACATGTGGGAGTAAAATTATTTATTTTTTTGATAGCTATGTGAAGTATGTACTAAAATTCATTAAATTTGATCTGTTTTTGTGTAAAATAAATACATTGTTGCCATTCCATTAAATGTAATCTCAACACCATATCAACTCAACTTCAAATGGGGCTCTCAACTCACGTGACGAAACACCTGGGTCGAAAATCCGACCCTAATCCAACTCGAGCTCTCGATTCTGTTTGTAAACGGGGTAAATTGTGCAAAAATTCCCCTAGAATAATAAAATTCACATTATCTTCTTGCTTTAATTTTTTTTTCGGCATCATATTCGTGACCTGACGGTCAATTGCCTTCATTTTCATGGTCTTTATAGTCTTTGTTATCATACAAATTATAGAATTGATTCGCCGATGACGAATTTATGTTCCACAAATTTCCAGACACAGATAAAGTATTTAACCATTCTCAGAACGCACTTTTAAAAACAATTTGAAGCTTACTTGAATTTAAAATTCGATACAATTTTTGCAAATTAAAAATGTTGAGCTATTTGGTATTATGATATGCTTGTTCACAAGCCAAAATCTTTTCCTAGCTATAGGTAATTTTCGTGAGATAGCTAAGGGCCAGTTTCACAGTGAACACTTACTGGAATAAGTTGCACTGCTAGGTTTCCACTTGTCGTTGAATTGATACAGTTTGACAGCTGTCAATTGGGTCTTTGAAAGACTCGAGTGCCAGTTAATTTCCACTTGGGTCTTTAATTGACACACATTAGTTTGTCTTTTCAGAGACAGAAAATTTTTGACAGATGCCTTTGTCAGATACTCATGGTCAATGAGATTTGCGATGAAATTTGTGTAGATGTATGCAGAAGGGGTTTATGTAAAAAAGGTGTAGTGCCAGAACTTGGCTGGGCACTACCGTGCCCTTTGATTTTGTTTTCAAAAATCAGAAATGGTAATGATTTTAATGATTTTTTAATGGTAATGCAAATATAGTCTTCGAATTTTAATTTATTTCCGCTTTCATTTAAAAAAATTAACATGTAGTAAAAAAACAACTTTTCAACTGTGTTTTATTTCAACAAATTCTTGCACTGAAAATCTGTGACAAATCAAAAATTAGTGTATGACAACTGAAATTTATATTCGTCTATTTTCCAACCATATCCAAATAACATTTCTAGCGCACTCTCCTGATTTATTGAACTGCAGCACTTCATACATTAAAGACCGGGTTATCTCCGTTGTCCACTCCAGGAGTAGATTCCCTAATTCTTTTTTTAGCGTCTAGAAAATTTTACTATCCTCTGAATTAGGATAACTTACTCTGGTCGTTTTTATAGAAAAACATTTTTTATACCCGTCAAATTACAAAAAAATAACTTCAATTTGAAAAAAATATCCACTTCTAATTAAACTTTATATCTGTCAAATCAGTGTCTTTCATTGACAAAGGATAAAACAAGTTGGACAAAAATTTTCTTTGTTTTTTAAATACAAAGTGACATTACGTTGGTCAATTCAGTTATTTCCACTTGTCTTTGAAATTCGTTGTCTTTCATTGACAAACAGAGTTTTTCAGTTCAAAAACAAGCAATTTTAGGGTATTTCCACTTGTCATTTTGTTAAAGGACCCAAAAATATGTCTTTCGTCAGTTGGTAAATGACAAGTGGAAACCTAGCATGAGTTAGTGACCCTTAAGTGACCAACACGCGATACTTAAGTGCAACTTATTCAGTAAAATTGGCTTTTTGTATCCTTCTCGTGACTTCTAGTTGAAAAGTGATTATTATTGAAATATAACATTTGACACACAAAAATCCAGTCGAAAAAAAATGTTTAATGTGGTTTGTGAAAGCTTAAATAACTTTAAAAATATGTTTATATGTAATCGTAATCGTTTAATAGATAAACAGTGGGGTATCCTTAGAAGAAGAAATAAAGGAACTGCCCTTGTTGGAAAAAAAGTGAAGCAGTTTTTAAAATGGTGTGAGGTCTCACAAACACAAATGCATTACAGCAGGGACGGAGTGCTCTTTGACGGAAACTCACTAGGGTGCCATCAGAATAGTCATTTTTATTTTCCGAAGTTGTTTTAGTGGAATGTTCTAAAAAAAGAAAGAGTACGTGCGTAAAGCAATTTTTGCCAATCTGAAACGTCAAACCTCTAGTGTGATTTTAAAAAAGAACAATAAAAATGTGTAACAAATTAAGACGGATAAAAAAAACAAAAAAACATTAAGTGCGGTAAGAACATTTCCTCTCACAAGTGAGTTTTATTATATTTTTCTCATAGGAAGTGCTGTTAACTTTTTGTATTTATGTAGATTAATGAACTATCGAAGAACATATTATTTATAATGGATTAAACTTTAAACATGAACCATGAACAACCAAACATAAACTGATAGACACCTTACTGAACAGACAAATTATGCATTGAAACATGAGCTTATAAGTTGGCGACGGAACAAATAGATATTTTATTACTAACTTAAAACGTAAAAAATCGATTTAATAACAAAAAATAATTTTCTCATAAGAAGGGCACTTAACAGATAGTTGCGCCTTTCAACCTCCAATATAATCTCGTGCACCCCTGTTAACAAGAACTTTAGTTTGACATTTCTGGTTCTTAAATTCTAACAAAAAAATTATGTGCACATTTTCAACTAAATTATAATATTCTTGACTTAATTTAAAGTGTAACCCATTCTAAATATATTGTTTAATAGTTCATCAATCTAAAAACAAAAACTCTACAGCACTATTTTTGAGAAAAATATAATAAAATTCACCTGTGAAAGGAAAAGCTTTTATCCACCTTGTTTTGTTGATTTCCACACCCCTGAACAATGCACTTCATGTTTTTTTTTTTTAAATTTATAAGAAGATCACCATTATGTCTAATTAATGCACTTTAAATTATTTGTTTTTTCAATGTAATTGTTATATTAATTTGGGTTTTAACTTGTACCAAATTTTTTTTTTTTTTGTTTTTTCTAATCACACGTTAACGATTTGATTCTGGTTCTCAAAAATTGCTTGCCTCACGTACACTGTATATTTTAGAAATACCTCTTCCTCTATTCCTTCTTCTAAGGGGGTATCAAAATGCAACCGTAAAAGTGCATTTTCTAAACAGTGATAGTTGTGTTATTTTTGACTATCGGTTGTTAGGTTGGTTCTTTTTTCAAAATACATTCCACTCCCGCACTATTACTCCTTAACACAAACAAAATGAAATACAAATAAAATAGTTACAAAATAAAATAATAGTAGATTTAAGGTCCTTGTCCTGTTCTACAAAACAGCTCATAACTTCTATACCCCCATGAATTTTGGGGTTGCCTTTTTGGTGACCTCATATGCTTATAAAAGCTAAAGAAACAGTAAATATTTCGTTCATGTCCATTCTGGTTTTTTTGTTTGTACATTTTTGACCATCTACTTTGTATACTATAACAGGCTTAGTAGTTAAACAAAAAATGTAATCGCTTATAGGTATGTACATATAGATCAAATTAAAACATTTCATGCTTGTCAAATGTTTTATCATTTTTCCAAAAGTCATTGTAGTGGCAGTGGTAGTATAAAAAATATTGAAATTGTTTCACACTATCGTTGGCCTTCAAGAATTCGTTTTGTTGATAATGCTCTGCCAAACAATCCATTTCGCACAAAATCGATTTTCATAATTGTTTACAACATACATACCTATTATAGTTTATTTTTTTTTAAAGCCGTTCTGCGGTGCGGTGAAAATTTATTCATGTCTTTTAAACAAAGCTATTGTTGTACAGGAAAAGGAGCTTTTATATTTTTTATTTGCTAAAGATAAATTCCTATGTACAACTACACTAATCTATAAACATACATATTCTCTAAGCGGATGGGGACAGGGGGCATACATATATGTACATACACTAAATTTATTCTTTTGCAAAAGGGTTAAAGTGTCATTGTAAGTTACAAGGCTTTCAAATGCAAATTCAATCTATTTTTGCCTTTTGTCAATTGGCACGATTTTTGTTGAATTAATATCATATAATTGTTACAGTAATTAGAAATGAAACAAATCTTTTAAGGTTTCCATTTTGTTGTCATCCATCCTACATATTTTTGTATATATATGATAGACAGATGCATAATATGTATTTATACAATTGGCTTTTTTTTATTAATATAATAATTTATTTAATTAGGTGGCATGATAAATATTTATTTAAATTGGATTTTAGCCAAAGTATTTAAGAAATAGCAAAACATGTGTGCATACATAAATCCTACCGAAAACTAAGTAGAACATCTGAACTTTTGCGATTGCAAATTTGACCAGGAATGACCTTGATGTTAAGAGGATGTGCTATGGGATGAAATTATTCGGCCCTTTTTAGAAGTTCTTGTATTCAGGGTAGATATTATACGTAGGTATGTTGTCTGAGAAAATTTCTTTGGCGCCTATGAAGTAATAAAAATAAAAAGCCTGACATGGTTCACTTAAAACATCTGGATACTCATTCATCTTTTTTACAGACTGATATTGAAGACAGTACGGATTTTGATATTATATTTTGTTTTTTGTTGAGATTTACACCCAAAAGGATTTGTTATAATATAAGAATCAGGTTTAGTGATGCAACAAAACCGAATTCTTAAATAATAAATTTAAACTTTTAAATTTGAATTAAACGAAAAATAGATGGGTCTTGGGGAATGAGATTGTTCTTTGTTTAAAAAAAAAAAATAAACTCAACGTGTCACGGATATTTAATTTAAATTTAAATGGACTTTAGACTAAGCGGTTTCATTTAATCTTTTTTTTTTGCCATCTTCAATTTATTAACCTTTTGGGTTTTTGTGTACCTTATATGCTCATTAAATAATAATCATGTTTTTAACGTTATGAGAGATTTTATTCAGACTAATCAAATACTTTGTAGACTGATTTAGTTTTAAATGAAAAATGAATTTTTATTGTTAATACTGAATAGGCAAGAAGTGAGAAAAGGAATATAAAATGAGCCGAGTAAAGTTAGAGTGAAAACATTCGAAAAAAAACAGCGTTTGACTAAGAAAGAAAATTCCCAAAATTATGACAAGTAATAATAAAAATAAATTGGGTGGCGCAACGGCTCATGAAAACCAGGGCCTAGTGACTAACAACTCGCAACCATTCATGCCAAATCCGAACGGCTAGATGAGAACAACTTATTCATGACAAGTGATACTCTTGGAGGATTTGTCAATTCCTCGCAAGAGGCAGTAGCCCTGAGGGCTGGAAAGTGAACTCAGACCTCCAGCGTGACAGTCCAACGCACTAACCATAATGCTGCGGGCTACTGCTTATAAGATGTAATTGTTTTCCCAAAAATCCGCAGTCAAAAACGTGGCTTCTTGAGATAATTCTGAGGCGAGAACCTTAAGAGGCCATATTTATGGATGTTGCTTAGAGGAGCTAAGTTTATCTTAAATTAGGCCTCAAAAATGTGAAGTATGAACAAAACTGAAGGACTTATTGTAGTAACCTAAAAGAGTCTCTCTATAACTTTGAGAATATTCTTGTTCCTAAGGAAGCTGGAAGGGGTAAATTGTGGAGACCACGAGCCGACACCGACAGCAAATTTTGGGAGTGTATTGATAACCAAAAGGAAAATGACAGAGCATCATGACATACATTTTTTTAATTTATTGGGGTGGTAATACCTCTGACAAAAAATTGGAAAAGCGGTATTTTCAAACCCCCACCAGCCAAAAGCTGAAAAAAAAATCTGACAGACTTTTGTTTTCGGTACTAAGATGTATGCACCTAAAAACCCTTATACTCATGTTTTGGTTATCATTCCACTCCCAAAATTTGCTGTCGGCCCTTAAACTATAAGGTTGGAACAATTTATTTTTATTTAATGCTTTCATTTAAATTTGTTAAATTTTTGATTAGTGAAAACGTAAACCCAATGAAAAAGTTAATTCATTCGAAATGCAGGCAGTATGCACTACGTACACCATGATTTATCAAGCACATACATCGTTTAATTTAATAGAGATACATATGTATATGTTTGTGGAACCAAATTTGTCTTATGTGGTGCACTAGATTCCAAAAATAACTATACAATATATCCTAAATACATATTCATATACATACATATGTACATAGTTTGTACTAAAATGTTGTTCTTTATTTTTATTTTCAGAATTTCCTCAAGCAATCTGATAAAACTCAGAGCGGAGATGTTGGCCTTGCTGAATTTGTACATTATGTTCGAGAGCACGAAAAGAATCTTCGGCTTCAATTTTCTCATTTGGATAAAAATCGTGATGGTAAGTTGAAATTTGTCTTGTGAACTTGAAACAAATATAGAAATTCATTTATTATTTTATTTTATTTTTTTTGTAGGAAAAGTTGATTTGGAAGAGTTGATATCAGCATTTAAAGACTTAGGTATTGAAGTTGATCAAGCTGAAGCAAAGCATTTACTAAAGAGGTTGAGAGAATTTGATTTATGACAAAACATTTTTTAATATAGTTTTGTTTTTGCTTCGTATATAGAATGGATCAAGATGGTAGTTTAAATATTAGTTTTAATGAATGGCGAGACTTCTTGCTATTGGCGCCATCAACAGACATTCATGGTTTAATTAAATTTTGGCGGCATTCTACTGTAAGTTTGAAGAATATTTTTAAATTAAACATAATTGTTAGATTTCTTATTCTTATCTTATTTGAGTTTGAATTAAGGTACCTAAGCATTGAAAAGAACGTTTATATAAAATAAAAAGTAAACCTTAAGGTATGGTCAGCCACAAACGACAAATATTTGAAAAACAAAAACATTTTTTTGAACAATATTTGATTTAAAATAACGATTTAATAACAACGCGAAAGTGGAGAAAGCAGTTGCAACGACAGAAAAAATGGATCATACACAATGATAAACAGCAACAAAAAAACTGCCGTAGAGCCTTTACTTGTCTTTTTTGTTGCAACACAAGTCGACACATCGTCCGTCGAAAAGCGCGTTATAATCTGTGTTTCAATGTCAGCTGGGGTAAAATTAAGTAAAATATATCAGTAAATGTGTTTATAATACGAGGATTCACGTACCTATGTATGTGCGTAAGTTCTAAATTTAATTCATTGGTCTATCAATCCAAAAGTGGCAGCATTATGGGGGGCCGCATAGTTGTATGCAAACTAAAGTATCAACTTCTCAGTTAATGTATGGTATCAACAATCATAACCAAGATGAAGACATTTGAAAAAAAAAATAACTTATATCGATCTATAACATAAACAATAATGTCCTTTAAAATATACATTATGAGGAAGAGATTTAAAGACATCAAAGAGTAGAAAAACAAAACCAAATTCAGGGCTACTACCTCTTGCGAGGAAGTGAAAAATCTTCCAAGAGTGTCTCTTGTCATGTAGAACTCGGCAGACAATGTAAGGCCCCCTCCATTCCTGGCGATAAGCCCAGAGGAATGGATTAGAATTGTAATTCCAAGAGCTTCTGTACCACCAATTTTAATTACATACATTTAAAGAGGATGAATAAGCTATGTTTCCATTGTCGACTTAGTATTGTTTTGTTCAAAAGATAATTCTTGAACCGCCGCGCCATCAATAAAGCCATACCCATTTGCATCGAAAATCCCTAATCAGTTGCAATCAAAACGGGACATAGGAAGTGCGCACATGAAGAAATGCAACATCATAAAGTCTTAAATGATTCAATTGAAAATATGCAGGCATGTGAATATAAAAATCAGTTTTAATAAGATTTTGAAAAATATAAAGAAAAAATGAAATGAAGTAAATACTGGTTAAGAATTGGCAAATTTGAACGAAATTATTGTGCGTTCTTTTCTTTGCTTAGTTAATGCATGAGTTTTGCATTCAAATATATATAAAAAAGTATGTCGGTAGTTTTGGTTTATAATAACCCAAACATAATATTTATTGCAACCTAGCTATCTATTTATTTGTGAAACTCTATAGACATATATTATATTTTATTAAAACAAAATTAAACATTTCCTAATCACTTCTTTTTAATCGAACTCTATAATATTCTATCATCAATGTTTTTTTTTTAAACAAATTAATATAAACAATATTTTTTTGTTTGTTTGTATATTATATGGCATAAAAATCAAGAATATTTTATTAAAACTGACATCATCATGATTGTCAGAGGATGACCTGAAGGTATTGGAAAAAAAAAAACAAATTCATGCAAGAAATTTTTTAAATGTTGTAGAATTTCTCATTAAAACATAATTTTAGTGTTAAATGTAGTTTTTTGATCTGAATGTGCATTCATCAATAATTTATCATTCTCATTCTCATTACCCTCAAATTTTTTTATTTTTATTTTGAACTTTATAAAAAGCCAGTACGAGATTACCATGAACGATTAAGGCGATTTAAAAAATAATTTTGTGAAACTTTATCAGATTTTAAATTGTTTTTCATTCTTAAAATAGGTAAATTATGGAATATATTTCTTTGACCTTTATATCATATTTTTAATGGAAATGGAAGACTAAAATTTGTGAAAAGAAATCGTGAATATCTTTATTTGTTTGTCATTAGTTTAAAATATTGCCAAAGGAATTTCCATGTTACAACTATGGACCCTACGTATGCATACATATCCTTTCAAAGGTCTCAATGCGTGTTATTTTTGTTTGTATAGGCATAAGGTCTGCATCTCATGCGTAAAGGGTTGTTAGATTAGGTTAGGTAAGGTTGGGTTAGTGACCAGACAGTTGGTCTTGTTACCGTCACACTTAGATCAATGTTTATCCATTGTGATACCCTAGCGATTTCATCCCCATATAAAGAAACCTATGATAATTTCTATAGCTTTAGCTCGTTAAGGAAATTGGTGGAGTTTCACCAGGTTATAGCCTGAAATGTTGGAGGGTGCTTTATAGTTATTGAAGTGTCTGTCGGCACATAATCACCGGGTTGAGGATAGGTTAACGCACCATTGTCTTTTAAGGGCGTGAATCTTTCCTTAAACCCACTTGGTAAATTACCCCCCCACCAGACCTGTAGGAGCAGTGGCTACTTGCAAACGTCTGGTGGGTGAGTTTTATAGATCACTGTTTGGTGTATGTGACTGCTTTGTTAGTCAGATTTGTTGAATAAGCCGAAGGACTGTCCCTTTCTCAAAAGGATTTGTTGTGATGCAGTTTTATTCGCAAGAACAAAAAACATTTCCATGCAGTCGGGTATTAAAATACTTACTTCAATTGCTGCTTCTCAAACATTTATCGATTCGAAATTTTTGAATTCGACTTAATATAACGGAAACAACGAATTCTTTGCAGGTTCTTGACCAAAGGCAAAAATTCGTCTATCAAAATAAAAATGTATCATGATGTGGCAAAAACATAATCAAATTCATTGCTTTACTTTCAGAGTTTGTACGATCAAAATTTGATAAAACATGAAAATTTATATCTTTTATAATAAAAATAAACTTTCAATATCTGAGCAAAAAAAAAAAAAACAAATAAACTTCTCTATAGCAATTAATACACTAACCCGACAAAAAATAGCTATTTTCATTTCAATAATAAATAATATTTTCGACCCATAATTATGACTATGTTTGCGTGGACTTATTATTCTAACTGTCTGACCTTGTTCGACTGTCTGTGCTCTTTGTACTATCAAAATCAATTCATGTGCACAAAATCATTAAAAACTGATATTTCTTGATAAGAGAAGCTCGATAGGAGCTCAAGTGCGACATTTCAACGTTTCCACGCTCTTTTTATTTATGACCACAAATATTATTTGTTGTTTGTCCCCGTATTGTCGTATTATGGAATTATTTAATGATCACCACATTGACGTCACAATCACTCCTCGCTATTGTTACTTACGGAGCTAACAAATAAACAACCAATCAACTGCGGCCAACTCGAACGAGCCCCTCATTTGTAATATTTAAAAAAAAAGTATTTATTTTCATACTTATGTATGTATGTATGTACGTCTGCAGGTATATATTGGGCGCCCACTATCATTTAATTTTTTGCTGTTGGGTGATTAAATTAAGGGCCAACGTCATTTAAAAGCTTTCAAAATTATTATTACTACAGTGCTGTCAAAAATTAACAACTGCTGAAATAAAAAAAAAAAGCGAATGACCAATTAAAAAAAAATGTATGCAATTTTTTTTCTCAACATTGTGTATAATGAAAGAGACAGGCACCCCCTGGGGAAATATTTTAGTCATGAGCATAAACACAGGCAAGTAAAACAAAAGCCACTTTTCATTTTAACTTTACAAAGCAGCAGTTCTAGTCCTTCCACTTAAGGTGTCTGAATTGAGCATTTTGTTGTTTAAGTAAGATAGTCTCTTAATATTAATCTCTTCCCATGCACTTACTCTGTTATCTTTTATTTATGACTTGCTACGATCGGGGCAAGTTCTGTTACCAAGCTGATGATGGTTTAAAGTAAATAAAAAAAAGCGCTTTTGCTATGACATGAAAATAAAATCTTAAATCACCATGAATGGCGGTTCTTTCTGGTTAAAGTACTTGACTTACATAATGAAATTAAAATATTATAAATATGTGAACATAATGTCATTTGAGTCTAGCGCAATATAATCGCTTTTAGTGGAGGGAAACAGCCTCTAGTAGGCCCATTATATAAAGATATCCAGTAAAAAATACTTCGAAATTGAATTACAAAATTAGAAGAAACTGCTTTTTAGAATCTCAAATTATTGTTTTGGAAACAAAATAAAAAAATGAGGAATAAATATTTATGTATATCGATATCGCCAAAAGATTTATTATTTTGAAATTTTGGAGTTAAGAGAAAATGTAAAATATAAATTGTTATTTTCAACTTGCTGAATACTTTTAAAAAAAAGAAAAAAAAGGGCACGTCTGGATCACACTAACTTGCTCTCGTAGCTAACACCATTAACGTAGCTGTGAAGTTGACAATGTGCATATTTATTGGTTATAAGTTAAAATATAAATTTACTATAAATTACTATAAATTTGTTTTTTTAATAGCTTAAACAGATAGAGCTCAAAAAAGTATGCCATTTGATTTGTTTGATAAATATGAAATTATGAAAAAAAAAAATATATATAAAAAAAAGTATATATATATATTATATATAACAATTCTTGAACATTATTTAAAAATACAATTTGTTTTTCCAACTTTTACTATTTATTAAAACCAAACTTCGCACTATATTAAAAAAAAAATCACTAACCCGTTTTCAAGATATTGAGTTTTCAAAAAACAAATTTCAATATTTTTTTAAAAATCCAAAAATAATTTTTTCGAAAAATTGTAAATACAAAATTGTAAATAATCTCTTATATAAAAAAATTGGTTGAAATCGGTGTACCCGTTAACGAGAAATTTGAAAAAAAAAATCGGTTCTATGACAGGTACCGTTAATAACCGTTGTAAATAATTTTTTTTTTTTACCAAAATATTTATTATAATAATAATAGTACCTCGTTTTTTTTCAAAATCGTTAGAGCCGTTTTTGAAATAAATCAATTCTTGTATATTGCTTGTAAGGCAGCTACGTTCCCCTCTAGGGAATCCCCAAATAACCTTAAGTCCAAAGTTTGAAGAAAATCGCTTTAGTGGTTTAGGCTGCAAGTCGAGGTACAGACAGGCAGACTGACAGACAGACAGACAGAATTGCGAGACCCACTTTCTATAATCGTTCTGTACAATCTTAAAGTTTGGGAAAATTATTATCTCGAGTTCGATTTTTGAACGAATTTGTATGTGCAAGTTAAATAAATACACGTGTGTGTGACAAGTAGATTTTCCATGATCTTTTTTTCCGAAAAATTTGAGTAAAAGACTGAAAACTGCTTGTACTCTGTGTATGGGAAATTTCATGTGCGCAAATGCTTACGATAGCCGATATCAATAAAATTTTTTGTCTAAAAAAATACGCCAACAAATTTTAACATTAAGGATGAGTCCATATAAGAAAAAAGCCCTATGGTTAAGTGTCTCTTTAACCCCTTGCATGAGGTTTGGATATAAAATGGCCAGACTGCGTAGCCACAGAGGTAAACGCATTTTAATAAAATAAGCGCCACCCCAATATACTCAAATAAAACTATCATTATACCTATAGATGATTACAGCCTCCTTTATATTAGCCTGTTGCATAACAGTTAGTCCGTTGAAATGACATGCCATGCGCCGCAGTGTGTCTATGGACTGTCATAAGAACTATCTCTCACTTTAGGCGTTCCAACTTAACTTAAATTGTAGGTCTCAAACATGTCTATAGAGTTGTTTGTCATTCCACCCTAGTTCTCCACAAGCTTTCACGCCTCCAAATTATTTGTTCTATTATAACAAACCTCTTTTCCACTTGTTATAAGGTTCTTCTTCTGTATGTGCACTCGGTCGTATACGTAACTTTTTTTCTCAACTATTTTTTGTTGCTGTTGAAAATAAGGTATGAAAGGTTTCTTCAGCAAAGTATTATTATTAATCAGCAATATTATCATGTAATAGTTTTAAATTTTTAACTACACACTTAATAATCTTTTTGTGATCTTGTATGATGTAATATTAAATAAAATTGCGAACTTTAAATGGACATTCAACAATCAATGGTTTGATAAAGGGTGATTTTTAAGCTAAAGAAGAAATTCAGATATGAATAGGCAAAATTATCACAAATTTCATTAAATAAAGAAAAAGGCACTGTATGATTCGAGTCGACGGAAAAATACATAGATCTATATTTCTTTTGAAATGTGACAAAGCGAGTGTGTAGACATTTTGCCTTAAATTGGGCGCATTCAACGTATCAAATTTTTCAGTACTTTATTTTCAGATGGAGCTTCTGATTGGCCAGCTGTCATAAAAAGTTAGCTGACATTCAGTTACGTTTAGTGAAGTTTAGTTACGTTTCATCTTAATTTTCAACAAGAAATTCCCAACTGAAAGTTCAGCTGACAGCTTTTCTATACAAAAAAGGCTTCCCATACAAAACTGAAATTTCATATAATTTTGCGTTCAACGAAAAAAATTAAGTACTGTATTTTCAGCAGTTGTCAAATTTTGCATTGAATGAGCCCATTCTAATATAATTTTTTGTTGCTCAATTGCTAAAAACTTAAAAACCTACCAAATTTTGGTCAGTCATAATTAAATAAAAAAATCTTTCATTATACATATGTACATTATATTATGTACAAACTACTTGCAAAACTAAAAAAAATTAATACACCTATGTAGTATGTTGTTTTTTGTGTATTTTATTCGATTTCTAATAAAATTCAAACGAGCTTAAGGCTCGTTTCACACACATTCGGTTTCATTCGGTTCGGTCTCGTTTCGGTTTGTATTCGGCTGTGCCTGATATGTTTGAAACGATAAAACGGCAAAAATAAAAACCTAATAGAAACCGTATAGCACCGTTTTATCGTTTCACACATATAAGGTACAGCCGAATACAAACCGAATAGAGACCGAACCGAATGAAACCGAATGTGTGTGAAACGAGCCTAAGAAAACACCCTTTATCACTAACACATTTCGTTTTCAAGATTATAAAATTCAACTTTGTTATGTTTAAAGTAAATAACAGTTAATTGTATTAATCTACAAACATTGATTATAAAAGAGGAAATCGATCGCATGTAACATATTAAAATATTATAAAATTTTGCAATGACACACTGAATTTAATTACACTTTGTTTTAAGTACTTGATAAGCTTATTTACTTAAGCTCTTAATGTGCGACTTAATTTAAGTTTATTTTTATTTTAAACTATAGATCCCGTCTTTCGGCCTAATTAAAAACCTTTTGTGGCTAAAGTACAAAACCCATCACAGTCAATCGAACTACAAAATAGCCAGCTTATTCGTCCCATGAGGAAAAGATAATAAGCCATCGGCTAGCGTACTAGATTATTTCTATTAATTCTACTATATGTACATATGTATCTTATTCCTGTTTGAAATAATTGCGAACTTGAAGTTTTCCATACTTCTTATCACGAAGAGCCTTAAGTTGGAGCATTGTGCTAACATGCGCGTGGAATCAAGATAGATAGGTCGTCGTCGTTCTCGTCGGTCGTGTCGTCTTTGTAAACAGCCCTGGATGTAATGGTTCTGGGTGTAGGGGATTAATAGTTAATAATATGACTTGTGCCGGCCGGTTTCAGTCGGTTTTTCTGTTGACTCTCGAATCAATTTAATTGAATTGATGATGTGATTTGATTCTCTGCTGGAGAATACGTTTTTTTTCCATTCAAAGTTGTTTAATATTTGCAAAGATTAAATTTGTAAAAAGAAGTCAGTTGATCGGGCTTGCAAGTTTGGATGAAGCACTTGTGCGAGTGTGGTAAAAGTGTGTGCTTTTTTTTGTTTGCATTTTGTTGTGTTCGTTGTTATTGAAGAATATTATCTAAAGTGTCATATTTCCGGTGATTTTGATTGAGTAAATGATAAACAGTGTCGGAGTCAATAATTTAAACAAAAATTAGCAAGAAATTCAAAATTGAAAAAGAAAACAAAATCGGATCTCGCGCTTTACAATCAAAATAAGAACAGACAAAAGATCTGTTTAAAATAAGATGCAAAGTAAATTGAAAAGGAGGTTCTTTGCAATGACGAAAGTGTTTTTTGTCCATAGGACTAAGTCCATTTGTATTCTTTACTGTATTATTGTTGATACTGCAAGAAGAATTACAATTCCATCAAATGTAAGTTCAAGCTGTTTTTTTTTTTTGATTTAATAAGTATGATAAAAAAATTGATGATAAATGATTTGTTGCCCAATCGACTATAAATGACAATACTATTAGGCCTTTAACAATTAAAGTCTTAAAAAAGGGTTAAGCCTTTAATGGTTAGAAAACAAGTAAAAAAAATCGACATTCCTACTCAAATGTCCAGAACCAGACTGCCCACGACGACACGTTGGTCAAATAAGAAGTAAGCTAAAGGCCAAATGTCTCAGAATTCTATATTTGTATACAGACGATTTATGTTTTTTAAGGTTACCAACTTTTTTTTTTTATATCTCTGGTTAAAAAAAAGAGCGTCCGGCAGGAGTTAAACTGAAAAGGACCTTAATACTTGAGATCAGTACGTCATTTTATTCTTGCTACAAAAATTTTGATTTTTGGTTTTTTGTTTCTTCAAAAATATGATTGGAGAGTTTTTTTCCCGATAAAGCGACTAGTTGATGATGCGAAACGAAAAATCCCAAACAATATTGACTTGAGAAAATCATAAACGGAAAATGTTGTGCTTTTTGTTTTGCGGTACGCTGCTCGACCATCGAAATTGATGATTACCCCAAATTTTGTTTTATTTATTTGCGATTTGTGAAACTCTCCATGAAAATTAAACCGCTGTGTTTTTGTAAGAATTTCGTTGTCCTGTTAGAGGCCGCAGCAAATCTTGGTTTCGCATCATTAGCGTACTAGAGTTAAAGCCTTTTAGGTACGCTGTAAATTCGAAACTAAACAACCCATACAAAAATTACAAACTATATTAAAAATGTTGGTCTCCAGTACGTAGATCGATAACCGAAAATGATGATTATTTGAAGAAGTCTCCACTCTTCTTTCAGCCAAAACCAAAAATACCATACAAAAATGACATGATGAAATCATAAACGCTCAATTTCGTTGTGCTTTTTGTTCTGCAGTACGCTGTTCGATTAGCTAAATTGATAATTATACCAGATTATTTTGAGAAGTCTACACTCTCTTTTCGGAAAATGACATTTGTGTTTGTTGGTGTGTTGTTTGTTGTTTCTTACATTACAGCAGGGATTTCTTTGATTTTGTTCGTTTATATTTACTTTATTTATTTGCAATGTGTCAGTATATTTGTCCGCTGAGCTTTCGTAAGCATTTCCTGTTCCTGTTGGAGACCAGCGAAACATTTCGTTTCGAATAAGCAGCGTACTGGACTTAAGAAAATCATCGCCCGGACCGTTAGTTGTGTGCAGAAAAATTACTTTTGATTTTCTTTTTGTTGTTTCTTTTATTAATAATTCTCCATATGAAGGAGGGGATGCTTCTGTCTTAGGTAATAAATGTATGTATTTACATAATAACTCTACTTAATTTGTACAACAAAATGTATTTTTTCAATCAATTGTGTTTTAATATGATAACACACGCATTATTACAGTAAGCACTTTTTTGTATTGTTTAAAGAGTGAGTTCTTTGTTAACGTGTGGTTAAAATGTCTGGAGTTCTTTTTCTTTATTTTTTTTTTTCTATTATCATTTTTGTCTAGACAGAAAAGTCAATAGATTGGAGTGTACTTAATGATTTTTAAAAGAAATGACAAATTTAAAAAAATTGCCGTGCCTCCGAAATATAATATACACATAATATACATATGTATAGCTTATTTAGATCAGAACTGTGGTGTTGGTTATCAACGAAGCTTAGTAAAAAGAATCATCAGTACATAGGTATACCACCTATGTAGAAGCTTTATGCTAAACATACAACAATGTTGGTATAATATTATTTTTTTTGACAAAGTTCACTTCTTATCTTTGCACTATGAAAATAAGATAACATATTTTAGATTTACTAAATTTTGCGCGTTCATAGGTATATTATCTTTGTATGTACGTATGTATGTATGTATATATTATTTTCAAAGCTGAAATAATTGCTTCCTTAAGGCAAGCATATGTACATTCATACTTTAACATGTATTTTATTTTGACACATTGAAAAATGCAAAAAAAAACTCAGCCTTAGTATGATTCGGTACATTTTAAGTGTTTGACGTTTTTGGAGTTAATTTTAGTTAGAATAATTTTGTTTAGATTATTTAATTTCAAACTAAAAATAGCTTTTTGTTAATATTTAACGTTAAGTTAAAGTGCTTACTTAGGTATCAATTGTGTGCGAGCTTGAAAGGAGACATTATTTATAACTGTTGACACATCTGGCTTAAATGTGTATTCTAGCTGGTAACAATCGAATGTATTCGTTCATCAACATTTTAACAGACAGAAAGACAAACAACAGATACTTATACAATTTTGGGTTTTAAACCTGAGAAATCGTTTAACGTCATTTAATCAATAATTATTTTGTTTGTTCATGCTTGGCAATGCAAATATTTTCTAAGAATATAATTAGCCCACTGAAAATAGATTTAATTAAAATAACACAGTAACAATAAGCACAAGCATATTGTATATGTACATTATGTTCTATGAGTGAAATACATATTTCTCAAATCATTCATGGAATACATTTGAGCTTAAAGTAAGCAATTTCAAATAGATTATGTCAATTTTTTATTGCGCCAGTGCATAGAAGAGAAAGGTTCAAACTTTAAGTGTGTCTTGGCGGCATGGAAAACTTTTTGGATCTTATATATGTCTAGCACGCTCAGTTCTTTATTTAAATATTATGTTGCAGTTGCCTCATTTTGTATCTAGGCTTTAAAATATTTGCATTTTCAATTCAGCATTACCTACAATGGTCCCAACTAGGGCATTTTACAAGAATTTCATATTTGTATATACAAAGTTGGTATCTTAAAATACGATTAACTGTTTGCTATATATCACACCCGAAAACTGCTGTGGGTTCTTGGTGTTTTATATCGCTATGCGAGCAGTTATTTAAAAAAAAAATCCGAAACATTTTTTTTTATATTGGGAACTTTAAGCTAAAATAACTTAAAACTAAAATGAACGATTTGGAAAATATTTCACTCACATAACTGTATCTAAATCATTTTTCATTTGATACTAAATTTTTTAGCACTAAGATGGGCTGATAATGAGATATGAGCAGGTAATTGCTAATATCTCATTATCAGCCTATCTTGGCGAGAATGTAACAATTTGTATTAATATCTTAAGGTTACACACACACATGCGGTTGTATTTATAAACTTTGTCTAATTTTAGACAGCTGCCCAACTCAAAACGTTTTTAGAGTTGGCAAACTTTGACAATGGAATCAGTTGGCCTTGAATAAAGTGACATTTTTTTGATGAAAGCTTTTTCATCTAATGTTTGCTAATTTTGATTAATCATTTTAAAAATATAATAACGGTGTTCACATTGGACTGCCTCCTGCAGAACAACTCCTGCAAAATAACTTGTTGATTCCCACAAAAGTAAACGTCAAAAAAAGTCGGAAGAGTCAGTCCAATGTGAAAACCGTCAATTATTTTTGTTGCTCACATTTTCTGTGTTCACATTGGACTGATTCCTCTGACTTATTTTGACGCCACAAAAGAAAAAACGTCAACAAAGATCCACACATTTTAAACGGTGTTAGCAATCGACTGACTGACTTTACAAAAGAAAACGTCTACCAAAGTTTTAATTTTTTTAAAACACTTTTAGATTTTTTTGACGTTATCTTTTGTAAAGTCCAAAAAAGTATGAGGAGCCAGTCGAATTTGAACACTGTCTTTAATTTTTTAAATACTGCGTTTCCTTTCTTTCTTACCATGAAGTGGGAGTGAGACAAAGTACAGATAAGTAAAAAAAAAAAATTGGGAATAGTCAGTCCAATGTAAACACGGTCAATAGGTTTTTGGGGTGTTTTTGTTCTTGCTCTCTCATCTTGTGTGCCTCCCTGTGTTTACATTTTTGACTTCACAGAAGAAAACGTCAAAAAAATCCACAGATTTTGTTGGCGTTTTCTTTTGTAAAGTAAAAAAAAAGTAATAAAGAAAGGAAAAACTTAAACAATAGAAATTATATTGTTTTTGTTTTTATTTTAGTGGACTGTATTGAATGAAATTCAATAAAAAGTATTTAAGCGACCTTTAGTCCAATGCGTCAGTCGAATGGCGAATACCGTCTTTAAATTTTTTTAAACAACAAACTGCTTTCCCCTTTTTCTTACTATGAAGTGGGTGTGAGATAAAGTACATAGAAGTCAAAAATTCGGAAGAGTCAGTCCAATGTGAACATTGACTTTTGACATTTCCAAAATATTTTCTGTTTTGTTGGTTTATTTTTCATCTAAATTCGTGCAAATTCCGTTGAAATTCAAATTTGTGTGGAAGTGTGAGGAATGCGATGAGTCGCAAGGCCGGGGCGAGGCTTGAATATGTGGTGCGCATTCGAAAGGTTCAATTTTCGATAACTTGCACAATTTTACACAGGCTGAATTTGACCGATAGCACGAGTTATGTAGAATCTGAGGTTACTGGTCGTTTTCGGGTTATTGATGGCATGGACTTGCGATTAACCAAATAACGTTCCACATTAATATCATTTGATTTGGACCAAAAGAAATACATTATAATAGATCCTTTGATTGTGTGATGTCAATGCCATCGTCATTTTTGACAAAGTACCGCCGGTCTACAATCCACACCAAACTTTCTGCAGATATATTGCCATTTGATGGACCTCGTGTGTGTTTTGGCATCGTCCCAAAGCCAGCAATTATGCTTGTTGATGTACCCGGTCATCCAAAAAAAGGAAGATCATTTTTTTTTTATTATTTGACAGCCCATAATAAACAAAAATAAAAAGATGTAAATTCACAAACGCATCACTGAGCAAATGATGTGCAATCACTTTCTTCAAAATATCCATAAAATGCATCAAACCGGCTTCATTTTCTTATAGGAATGAAGTCTTCTATTTAGATTGTGACTTTTTACCTTGATACAAAAATTGATGACGGCTGGATGAACTATTTGAACGTTTTGACAAGTGATTGCTTATCATTTGCGCATTGCTGCGTTTGTGGATTTAGACAAGATTATAACCATATGAAAAGTCAAATAAATTAAGTTTCTCATTTATTCATATGTTCCGTTCCTATATTTAAAACTCAAAACTAGCAAAAGCGCCAAAATGATGCACACCTTTTCTATATGTAGAAACTCGTAATTAATGTAATTATACGAACAAATCCAATCAATACAAATATCTCTTCTCATTACTTTGTCCTTCAAGTGAACCTGTGAAAGCGCCGTGCCTCACCTTTAATTTAAATTTATTTAAAGCAACACATTTTTAGCGACACCTATTAATGTTATACATCATCTGTTTAAGTAATAATAATCAAGATATTTAAGTACTTCTGTTCATGCGCTAAATGTAACTGCTCTTGAGAACTTTTGGCACTATATTTATGGCCCATATACAGTATCTAGGTATACAGAATGCCAAATCTACATTTTTGTAGACAGACGACTAATAAATCCTCGACCCCATCCATCAAGATCGGCACGATACGATGCGATACTATACTCTTTCATTTTATATATATATTTTTTTTTGTTGGAACAAAATCATCCCGTGATATTCTTTTTTAATCGCACATATAAAATATTATATATACTATTAGTACTCAACAACTCAACATTCTCTTTTAGCGCATTTATCTATTGTGGGCTATTTATCACACTTTTCTTAAATGCGAGAATGAACATACACTTCAAAAGTTTTGTGTTACATAAGATTCTACGATGAATTAAGCGAGTATGGCAAAATATTATTCTAGTATCTTATAGTTGGTTGTGCAAATTTTTGTGTCGCAAGTCGCAACTAAAAGCAAACAAAACACTATCTAAGCTATTTAAAAAAATTATACACATTTATAACAAAATGAGAGGAGAGAGAACACAGAGTATGCGATTAGCTATTAACATTTGCAAAATACAATTTAAATTATCAGCCCAATGGCGCGCGATGCACAGTGGGATATTTAATAATAAAACATGACATTTAACTTCCATAAAATAAAATAAATCAAACTAAAGTTACCAAATAAAAATTCTAAAATAAGCTAAGTGCACACTTTACCAAGGGAGTCAATTTCGTTTGACAACTTTGTCTTTCAAACAGGCAATGTATTTTTAATACTAGTTTTTCTTTTTAAATTTCAAGAAGCGCATGGAGCAGAGTATGATCAGAACTCTCCGATATAATTTTGAAACACAACTAGCACTGAACTGTCATACGATGCGATATAAATCGGTGCGTTCAACGCACTTTTAATTTTCATCTGGCAATCAAAATCTCGAAAAGTTCAAAAATCTGAAGTGAAATTTGACGTGTTTTGAAAAAAAAGAAGAGTGAAGTTGGCTACGCTCAATTTTTTGCTCCATTCGATCGGTGTTTTTATCGCGAGAAAATGGAGCGTGCTTCGAGCTAGCTCTGATTGAAAAAAAGAAACTCAAGTTGAGCACTCTGAGCTAAAAAAGTATCATCTTTTTTTTTTGCAGATCAGTGCTATGCTTTGAGGTAAACAAAAACGCCTTAAGGCAATAAAACAAAACAAGAAATTCAGAGGTAAACACAAACTGACATATTTTTGTTAGCTCTGTTCGACTACTTTATCGGAAAATTTATAAAAAGACTTATCCGCGATTTCATAAATCCCTTTTTAAAATTTAAAAGGCTTTTAAGTCATATTATGAAGTTTATTCCATACAAAATACGTCATTTAAAAATTAAAAAGCCTGTTAAATGTTTATGAAATTGGCCATTATAGTCTATCGTGAACTAGTTGGAATTGCAAGATAAACAAAACACATACACCTTTTGAAACATTCAGCGCTCAATTAAACTTCAAATAAAACAGCTGACAGTATTCCCATATTTAACTTTAGCCTAGTATACAGTTCTGAAACAATTTTTTTTAACATCTTGAGTGAAAAGAAAAATTTCTTCTTTTTTTTCCACAAAAGAATGTCACTGACATTGGCCTCGTTCACTAACCAATCGTTCTTAAAGCAATCCGGATTGGTTTGTGTTGTAATCCCTTGAGAAAAAACAGCCGCTGATAAAACAGCTATTCTCAAAAAATAAATCTCAACCTATCCCAAAAATTCTCGTATAACTCAGTTATCTGAAGATAAATGTCAACAACAGCTGACTTCAAATTTAAATTTTACGTTGAATTGTGTGATAAGTTAACCTATCCGGTTCATGTCGTCCACAAACTTATACGGATACTCGAGTATTCGAGATAACATATCTCAGTGCAACGTGAACGAGGCCATTGTTTTGCGCGAAAAATATTCGTGGTGAGCAGTGGTGAGTACAAAATTTTTTTGTAAGGGTTGGTTCACAGTTCGATAAAAAAAAAATTAAACGTCAAAATATTTTTTTCCGCAAAAATCTTTCCCATAAGAAATGCATGTAGTTTTTTTTGAGGAACTGTATACTTAGCTTTACGCAATAGGTCCGATCCTTTATTTTGTTACCAAAACCCACAATCTTTCAAATTTTGGAGAGCAAGGAAGAAAAAAATATAAAAACTGTGCGAAAGTACGGGAACGCAAATCCACACAAATTTCGTACTACCCAATGTGCAAGACAAGTAAGGTACGATGTTTGGCTTTTCTTTTACTCCCAAAATGGCATTTAGCTGAACTGTGTATTTCAGTCCAAAGAATTTTCTCGGGCAGAAAATAACAGGTGGGGGAAATTTATTACTCTCTCGTGAGCGTTATCTCTTATGTCAAAAATTGCGGAACGGCTTTGGTCTGAAAATCACGCAAATGCACAAAAAATCACAGAAAATTAAAGTAATGGAGTTTCGGTAATAAAAAGGAGTGCCAAACACAAAATGCATGTTTGTTGGATAGAGAGAAAAGATCAAAATGCAGATAAACTTCATTTCTGCATTATAGGAAAATGAAATAATGCAGATATAAAGACGAAAATGTTCATCTTCTTGATGGTTCTCTTTCACTCGCTCGGATTTTTTGGAAACATCTGTCCTCCTCTACTTTTCTGCATAATGCAGATGCAGATACATGTAAATCCACCATAAATCCAGCATAGAGGAACATACCTTTTTATAAATACTCTTGTAATTTCGCATAAAACATTCGAAATTTGCCGTTAACTTTGGCAATGCAAAGAAATTGCAATGTGAAATGAAAATTGTAAATGTTCGGTGCCAAAGCTTTTCAAGTTTTCGTTCTGGTGTGAATCGCCTTAGGTTTTTCATGTTGAATACAGTTGAAAGCCGACCTCACCTACAACTAATTTAGACAAACCTTGTTTTATTAAATTTTAAAGCTATTTTTACCTCTTGAATTACATTATTAAATTTAATCAGTAAAATTATATATTATTCTGTCGCGTTCAATAAAAATCTAGAACTTGAGTTCAAAATCTAATTATGCTAATTACAGAATTCGCAGAATTTGACTCCCGGCGAGTTGACAAGATTCGCGGTGAATTCGCGATCGCGTTTATTCCAATTAATGAATTCGTCGAATGAACTATATTACCGATTCTTTCACTTCCTTACCATTTTCCGAACTATATTATCGCAGCTGTCATTTTGTTGTCATTTTAAACGTCACATCCATATTATTTGTAAACATTTTTCAGTAAGAACAAATTAGTTGCACAAAATGTCGGTGGTGCAGTTAATGTTACCGACATTCGTTCAGTTTTCTATCGGCGGATTCACTAGTAGCAATAAAATTGAAAATGAGCCGAATTGTCGCTCTAGCTCATTCGCCGAATTCTGTAATAGGGTTGAATATCTTAACGTACCCATTCACAATGGGAACTGTGGTGAATTAATTTTGGAGATTGGGCTCTTTTACCCCGTTTACACCCGAGCTGCAAGCTCGCTTCGCCCCTTTGTATACTTGCATTGAGTTGAAATGAGCTCAAACCGACTCGATTCCACTTCAGGAGCGGATTCGAGTCGAAATTGGTGATAAAAAACCTGGGTCGAAGAGTCGGTCTGATGGATGTGTTGACGACAATGTTTCTGCACATTAGCGAGAAAAATTATTTATTTGTTTTGATATCTATGCGAGGTACATATGTACTAAAATTCATTAAATTTTAAGTGTTTTTATGTGAAATAAATATATTGAAGCCATTCCTTCAACTGTAATCTCAACACCATATCAACTTCAAATGGGGCTCTTAACTCACGTGACGAAAAACTTGGGTCTAAAATCCAACCCTAATCCAATTCGAGCTTGAAATACTGCTTGTACACGGGGTATTTACCAAATAGCATTATGTTTCCCTATCTCGTTTATTCACAAGCGTTTATTCTTTATGAGGATTGACATTGACATTAGCCACATAAGCTGTCGCACTTTTGAGGGTTTGACAGATTTGTAAATTTGTAAAGAGCTCTATTGTGTGAGAACCGAAAATGTTATCAAACCTTAACAGAGAATCAACCTCACAAGAGGCTGTGAGCTGTGAGGCTGTGGTTTTTTGTTGTCTTTTTTTTTAAATAACGATTACAAATTTGTAAAGATGATGTGTTTCGGGAAGATAGTCTATTCACACAAAAATCCCCACTATTTTCTTTACAAAAAGAATCAGAGTCTTACAAATACATTTTTGGAATTTTGCGTCTTTTCTCGTTATACAAATACAGAATCACAAATTTTAGAATAAAAAAACTGCCGTCGTCGAATTTCTTAGACGAGCACTGAAAACAAGATGAACATTAAGAAAGCTTCTTTAAATGCCATAACTAACTGAAAAAAAATGTTGGTCATGTTTTTTGAGGAATTGTTTTCAAAAAAATATTTTAAATGTAGTTACTTGTCAAAAGTGTATGATTTACAATTTTGCAAAGCGGCTTTCCTTATGACTGTGTGATTTATTTCGAATTTAAATTTTCAATACACTAATTTTTTAAATCTTCGAAACAAAAATCTTGAAATCATTCCAATTTTTAATTGTGTAATAACCCACTGTACGACTAGCACCGGCAAAATGTAATAGTTGAGCTTATAAGAAGCTCTTCTGATAACGCTCTCTTCGTACTATAATACTCATAATGCCAATGATCAAAGTCCTCCTTTATGGAAAAAATGCAAATATCTTTACATACCTATAACTGAAGAGAGCTTAGAAGAGGGTGCCAAAACAACCCCTCCAACAATCGCTTGAACATTCGTAATCACACCGGATTGCGTCAGTCTATTGTATCGCACTTGGTGAAGTCTTCAAGTGACGCTCGTTTGACTTGGCAGTTTGGAATTTAGTCTCAATACACCTACTGTCTCGAGAAGTAGTAGACGATCGAACAGCGGCGGCAGTTAATTCAAAACGCTACAACGGATACAGTTGAAATTTTTTATTACCAATTAGGAACTGTTATCCTTAGAGTGTGTGAAAAGCGCCCAGTCATCACAAAAATAAACTTTTCTACTATTTTGTTTGAGATAAAAAAGAGAGTGCGATTATTTCCGGTCAAAAAGGGCAAAGATAAATTTGAAATTTTTTCAAACGGATTTGTTCATTAATTACACTGTGTTCCATTAAATAGAAATAAAAAGTGAAAGTCTTTGATGTAAGACTCGGCACGTAATACAAAACTATTGCCTGCAATGCTTCTATGCATTTTAAAATTATTTGAACAAAAAAAAAGAAATAAATAATTTTTGTGAACATTTCTAATAAATTTGGACCAACAAAAAAGTCTGAACTGAACTGTGATTGAAAATTTTGGTGATTTTTTGTTTGTCAAACAATTATTTTGTGAATATAAAATTAATAAATTAAAACAACAAAATGTTGAAAAGCAACAATATAAATATGCAAGTGGATTACCATAATATCCATCAGATGGCTCTGGCCGGGGATATGTTGGAAGACTTTGTCATTATATTCCGGGACATGATGTCGAGGGTAAATATCCTTTTTATTTTCTTTAATGTCTAATTTTATGCATCAATGTATTTGTGGATTACTCATCAATTCAATAAAAAAAGAAGTTCAAACATTCCGTTGCGTGTGGTTTTTCGCTTGAACTACTCTCTTAATTTTTTTTTTTACATTAAAGAGAATTTCGCATGCCATGTGCTAGCTCCCTTCAAACCTGTCTACTCTTGTTGTTTTTTTTTAAGTATCGCACTTAGCAACAGCGGTTATTTACACGAACTTCAATATAAAAGTATCTTTGACTGACAACACAGAAGTCTTTTGTATTTGTAAAGAAATTTTTTTCGTCCCAACAATTAAATAGCAGAGCTTTAATGAAATATATTTGTTGAGTCTGTGTGAGTTTGCCTAAAAGATATACCTACTCACGCCGATCTTTATTATGGATAGGAAGTCAAATAATAATTTATAAAGCAGCTGTTTTTTTTTTGTTTTGTTTAACGATAACAAAAACTGATACGTGTGGCTTGAGAGCAAATAGGTGCCTATAATGTATGTAGATAGAGGTACATTTCTTCGGAATTAATTTATCGGCCATTCGATTTCTAATTTACTATGAACATGCATTAGTCATCAAAAAAGTCGTTTAATTTCAGGGTTAGCTATGTATTTCTTATGAATGAATCAAAAACTACACTTAAGTGTGTGTAGTAATTTCCTAAGTGGAGTCAGGTTTTGTTTTGTAAGTTATTAGGTTAATTTCTTTTTGTGTCCGAATAAAAATTTTTAATTTTTTGCCAATTTGTAGGTATGCAACGTATGGTGTAACTTGTTGAGGTCTCTTTTCGATGTACGCATTCATATGTACATAGGTATGTGTGTATTTGAATATTATGTCAAAATAAGTTCGTCTTTTGCAGGCTTTCAGCCTTGAATCTATTCAAAAGTAATTTCAAAATATTAAAATAAAAAAAATGAAAAAGAACGATTTCACGGAACTTGTTTTAATTGAACCTGAGCTGCAGAGGCACACCAATACGCATCTGCTTGTGCTTGTCAACAAAATTGAGATAATCAAAAAAGATCCAAAAATATTTGCAGTTGATTTAAACAAATATCTGGAGTGCATAGGTATAGGTTTGAAAATATTCAAGCCTTTATTTTGGTAGCATTTGGATTGGTGGAGTCTCTTGATTGTCCACAATTAGCTATAGTATAGTCTATTTCCTTTTGATTCAAAAGTGATAGGCATGGAGTTCATAGATTTGGAGATATTGCACTTTTTTTGTGTGCATCAGGTTTGCTTTCTGCCTTGTGATAAATTCACCTCAAGGTTATTACACTCACAATTTCGTAAAATAGTGGCACTGAAAATGAAATGAGTAGTCCGACGAAATAATCCGACAAGAATTTGCATTTCCCTTTGAGTTAATAACTGCCATTTAGTATACCTATTAATTTCTCTATCGGCCGGCGCGGCGGCGGCCGGCGGGGTTCGAGTAAAGTGCCCTTCTTGTGT
Organism: Melangyna quadrimaculata; assembly: GCA_949320155.1. Lineage (NCBI taxonomy): Eukaryota > Metazoa > Arthropoda > Insecta > Diptera > Syrphidae > Melangyna > Melangyna quadrimaculata. Next base: position 196,171,059 of record OX439484.1, on the reverse strand, counting down.
TGCTTCATTGTTTCAATAAATAGTTAGGGTGGTAAAACTTATCGTGTAAACGGGCAATTATTTGGATTCTCGTGTTATTAATTGTTATTTTTATTCAAAAATATAATAATATCTTAATCATATTTTATCGCATTGACGCAACCCGACTTGACATAACTTCGAAAGCGAGTGCATACCTATAATATGAATAAAATTTCTTATTTTAATTTATTTTAATAGTCGTGAAATATAAGCTTACTTAACAAAACTTCAAAGATTTAGATTTAAAATTCAGAAACAGCTTTTGTGACAACTTTTTGAACTAAGCTGTGTCTTATTTACTATAGGCATGTTCAGGAAGAGGAGATCTCAGAGGGCCTCAGCAATCTCAGTTGCCTTAACAGGATTTCTCAGCAAAAAATGTCAGTTTCTTTGTAAAAATACTGAGGAAAACAAAATACGAATTCGCTTGCTCAGCTTTTGACGGAGCAAAATCTCTGATATCTCGTTTTCCTGAACACACCTTTTAAATTTTTGTATGTAAAATAATTTCGGGTTTAAAATACTTCAGAATTGAACAAAAATAAAATTTGTTTAAATTGCCAGTTTTTAATTATTCGCTTAGTGGGGATTTTTAACGTTTTAACAGTGTGCCGAACGATTTTCATATTAAAAATTAGATTCACTCTGTCGAATCATTTTGACGCGAATCGAACGTATGATTTTCAGACACAAATTGAAGTGAACACGATTCACTCAATTTGATGGATAGCAGTGACTTATCATAGTTTTGACAGCAAAATGAAATTTCAATCGTTTCTTTCACAAACGTCAAAATCGGCACTTTGATGAAACTGACATTTGTTTTTCTGTTTTTTGTTTATTTTTAAACTGGCATCTTGAGCTTTATTTTAAAAGTAGAAAAACATTAATAGGCGTAATTTATTTCTCCTAAAGCTAAGACTATACGGCCTTAACAAATATTTCAATATTACCTACAAAACAACAGTTTAGTCTGAATGCAAAATATTTTATTGAATTTAACCCCAATTTCACAGTTTCGTTTAAACCTTGAACTGAGTTCATTTATACTGGTGATCTGGAGTTTAAACTAAAAGTGGAGTTTAAACTTCCAATGTGAAACTGGGGGTTAATGAAACATAAAATAAAATGCTATAGGAACGAGGCTATCGTCAGAGTGGATATTCAACCAGACTAACGTTAAGCCTGATCCACATCTGTGTCGTGTGTTGTGTTGTGGAGTCGTGTGTCGCTGTCATTCCATATATTTTATGCGCCACACTGCAACACAACACACGAGACAAATATGATTCTACGCATATGAAATATATTGTATAGCGATAGCGACACACGACTCGACAACACAACTCACGACACAGATGTGGATCAGGCTTTAGTCTCGTTGCTAGCATTTTGTTTTATTTTTCATTAAATTTAATCGAATATTTTGTATTCAGACTAAACTGTTGTTGTTTTGTAGGTAATATTGAACTATTTTTTTTTAAACCGTATAATCTTGACTTGAGAAGAAACAAAACACGCGTAATATGTGTCTATATTTAAAGCTTAAAGACAATGGAACATATTCGTAGTCGATGATAAAGTTTAAGTGGCAAATTTGTGTGGAAAAGTCGCCAATAAACTCCAACAATTTTTTTAAAATGTCTATCCAAGTCGCGCAACAAAAATTTCGAGATCTCAGAAACGTGAACTTGTGGCTTTGGTCACGATGTCACAATAATTTTGTAACCAAACATATTAAACGAAAACGAAATCTATTGGAATTGTAAATCTTTAAAAGTTATTTCTATCATAAAGATTCTGGCTTTTCTACTTTAACTCTTATTATCCGCCTAGAAAATAAATAAATTACCTTGAAATGTTTTGCCAATCCAACGAACACGCATTTTATTTAAAACCATGCACTATAACACTTTTCTATTCCACGTGTATCTATCTCATCTGTTTAGTTAAATGAACTTTGCATCGAAGACCCCTTTCACACAAGGAAACTGAGTTGCCGGCGATTTTTAGTTTCTAGGCGAGAAGGGCGTAAAATGAAGACAACAAATTTCACCTCACACCCTTCTCGCCCACAAACTAGCCAGTTTCTGGCAACTCAGTTTTCTTGTGTGAAAGCCGTCGAACGGGGGTTATTCGAATACCAGTTTTTACCAGTTTAAGCAAGTTCATTATTCAAGTTGAGCGAAAAGATTTACTGGACGCTTATAAAACAAGTACCTACCATACCATACCATACCATATGCCATTTGCATGATAATTTAGCAAATTTATAACAATTTCATTGTTTAAGATCGCTCTTCGCATAACGGTGGTTTTCTGTGGGGCTTTTGGTGCAGGTGTAATAAGTCAGATAATAAACTCTTAACCTGAGCACGATCGAACGTAATGATATTTTCGATTATGACATCGGAATATACATACATATGTACATACATTTGTACATGTATTGCAAACAATTTCTTTTTTTATTGGGGGAAACATGATTCAATTTATTTTCAAAATAAATGTCTTTTAATTCAGAAACTTCAGAAACTTCTTCACAAATCTATCATTTCCATTCATAGTTGATTTGGTATGGCCTTAATGAAACACAATACTAACGTGTCGTCATATGCATATGTATATGCTTGCCATTCAAATATATATGTACATATGGGCAGAACATGTAAATTGATTTAATTAATTTTTCATTATATAACTTTTTTCAATGACATCTGTCAAAAACTGATAAACCTAAAAATGGTTATATTTGACAAGTATAATGATAATCTAGTTCGTAAACTCCCCAAAACAGTCCATTCGTGCCAGTTTTAGTTCTGTCAAAATGAATGTAAAAGAATAAAACTTAAAGGACTTTTAATGTTGGTGCAATTTTTGAAAGTAAACGAACAGACATTTTGTCTGGAAAGAAATTTTAAGAAAATTGTTTGTGTCAGCTGTGTTTCTAAACAGTATTACAACAACACAAACCTAACCAGATAGCTCTGATGCATAGGTACTTGAATACGGTCATTGGCATTCGACTAAATTGCCTTTTAGGTTGTTGTCAAAATGACAGCTGATTTTCTTCTGAAATGAAGACGATGCTTCTGGTTTTGATATCAAATTCGAAACCGGATGCGATCACACTAATCGAATTCTTCTTCCGGATTACCAGTTTTAAAACCAATAATATAATAATAGCCCAGAAAAATAGACCTTCTCGCATTGAACTTGTCCATGTCGTTCAGATTTCTGTTAATTGTCTTCAAATGCTGTTACAATTTTCATATTAAACAAAATAATTTGTTTATTATTGTGAACACGAACAAGTGAATTATGACATCTATGTACATGCAAAATAGCACACAACAATCACCTTAAATGGTCGATTACACTTAGCCTTGTATAAGTTGAAGCAAACAAACATACCATGAAGAGTTCAACATCACACACTTGAGATGACATTTTATTTAACTTTTTTCCAACGCAAACATACTTTTTGTTTATTTTTTTGTTTACAACAAGCAAAAGGTTAAAAAATGATTTATACATAAGTGTAAATTAATGTATAATATGGAAGTGTAAAGTTACAATGAGATGTCTGACTCTGGCTCTGTGAAATAACCCTGAACGCTGAACTTGAACAATGCCCAAGTCAATGATAAAATTTAGGAACAGTTGCGAACCGCGAGAGCAAATCGTATTCTCATAGTAAATTAGACAATTTAAGCGATTGCTACTGATCATTTGTTATACTTAAGTGGGAAACTTTTTGTAAATAAATTCATTCAGTCAATCTCATTTTGAAAAAAGATACATATGTATGTAGTTGAATTTGTTTATCTGTATGTTTTTTTATTATTATTATTATTACTTAAAGCGCTGATTCATTGCTGGTTAATAGTAAAATGTTTGTTTATTTATTTTTTGTGGAAATTTTGTTGTCAACATGGAAAATTTGATTTGTTTGTATATAATTCACAATGTAAAACGGCAATTTTTATGAAAAAAACCCTCTTGATAAGACAAGTTCTAAATTGTATCTGTTTGTTAAAATTCGACAGATAAAAAAAAGTCAAAAAATTGCAGTGCATGTGTAGAAATGATTTTCGTATGTCGGAACATCTCTTTCAAAATACTTCGATAAATGTTTTGAAAAAGAAACAATTTTTGAAAATGTATAGGAACTTACTTTTAAAGAAAATTGAGCCAGAATATCTGAATTAGGACTGCCCACGCGACGAGAAAAGTCTCGGTCTCGACTCGGTCTCGATCTCGGTCTCGCATGAAGAGACCGAGACGAGACGAGACTGCCTTTTAAGCAACCGAGACGAGACCGTGACGAGACTGTATATTTGGACCAAAATTTACAGAGTCTAATAAATTAAAAAATCCTATTTCAGTTAAATATTTATTTTCTTCTGCACATATTCAAACGATAATCGAAAATATTTCGTTCCAATAATCAACAGTTTGTCCGGAAATCGTATTTTCTTTTTAATTATACGAGACCGACACGAAACCGAGACGAGACTGATTTCGATTTTAACGAGACCGAGACGAGACATGCAAAAGTCGCGCAGAGTCTAGTCTCGTGGCCAGCCCTAATCTGAATTTACCCCAGATCAACATCGGTTGTGGACTAGTAAATAACCAGAATATCAGCATTGCATATCATTTATTTTTTTCCTTCAATCTTTAAAAAATTTTAAATCAGCCAACCAGTCATAATTCTTGAGAATTTTCTTATCATTTATCGCAAATAAAAGCTTTTACTTTGTCACTTAACAGTGAAATCGATACAAACTGGTTTTTGCTAGGTTTATGGAGGCGTAATAATTTTTTAATGAACTGAAACAAAAACGTATACAAAATTCTCGTATGTATGTATGATGCAATACTTATTCTTGTGTTATGAAATAATTCCTACTACTTATAATCATTAATATAGGACTAAATGCGTTTCTTTCTTTCAGACAAAATTAAAAAAAAAAAAAAAATATCGCTCATATTATTTTTAATGTTTCGTGATTTAAAAAATATCACTTTTTGCAATATTTAGCTGGACTTTGAACATTGACGTCAATGAAGAACTTTGAGATGAGTTAGCTTAAGGCTTTAGCTCTCATTTGTTTAATCATTAATTCAAAAACAAATATTTTCTATGTTGAAAAAGGGCGTGGTGGTTGAACTCAGCTTGCTTATTATATTTTTAATCTATATGTGGGTAATAATAATAAAGCACGATTTTAAATTTTTGACTGAGTTTTTATTTCGCAAACAAGATATAAAAATACAAAATACTAAAAGCACCGGTTTATTTAAGTAATGAGTTTGTCTGGTAGATCTAGCCTTTAAAAATCGTCTGGCAGATAAAATTTGATTCCTCAGAGTAACTGAACTTTATTTCATTTTTCTACCGTTACTTAACTCGAACTGCCCTTATTTCTTCTGCAAAAAATTGTGTGATGATTAAAACTGGGTCTGTGCTCAGAGCAGGTGCTCCATTATTAATAAATGCAGGTACACATACAAATACATATATTTATGATTTTTGTTCATACCAAACGGAGTACCAGCTCGAAAAATAGGGTTTTGAACACGTACTTCGTTTTATTCATACCACACAATAAATACATTTACATAATGTAGTTTCACCATAATTCACGGCGAAAAAACTATACCTACCTTAAGAAAACGTCAGTTCACTCATCAGTAAGAAATTTCATAAACTTTGTCTTAATCCTCCTTGAACTATTTTAAATGTCTACCCTTACAAAATGCATATATCCCATGACAACCCTCAACTCATTCGCCCTCTTACATACATATATGTACGTCCGCCTTGAACTTGAATTTGTTAATGACACTGGCACACGCCAACTTGAGTTCATGGAAAATAAAATCCAATTGTTGCTCTTTTTTATATACCTACCTACACAGCTAACTTTTTACACACGTTTTTGTTTTTATTTTAAAAACTCCACAAAGACTGTTGAATAATCTATTTAAAACGTCTTGCATTTTGTAAGTGGTATAAAAATGGTTTTAAATCCAATTAATATTTTTTTTTTTACCTTCATAACGTCAGGAAAGGATTTGCTTTTATTAAGTCTACTGCGAGTTACATCTCGATATCTGTTATAAAAACTAACAGTAGTACATCGTAACTAAAAATTTGCACAACAGCCATGAAATTAAATTAGAAATAAATAAAGGAAAAGATTTTTTTATTTATAGATATTAGATAGATATATGTACTTATTTAAGTTGCAGACTATTCGAAAAAATACGCAATAAAACAATAGATAATAGTGTGTTCACGTGATTTTAAAAAATTGTGTTTTCGTAAAATAAACAACCCCCGCATTTATTTGTGGCATTTTTTTTTCTAAATATTGTGAAAATGTAGAAAGAAAAATTTTTTAGAAGAATATCAATAAAAACAAAAAAAAATTAGGCAAACGAATTATATGCGTATCTAACCTATTTTATAGAACTTGATTGTTTTGTATTGATTGTCATCTGAAAAGAAGGCGTGTTTTAGTGAGATATGTGTGTCGAGTTAATCGACTTTAGTCGTTAAGGCTTTTTTAATTTGTAAGCCTGTATAGTCTGCTGCAAAAATGACACAATGAAATTCTAAACGAAAAATTTCGTTTTTCAGTACTCGCGATATCGATAATTGTAGCAGATTATTTGGAGAAGTCTCCACTCCTTTTTCACACAGAATTAATTGACCAGACAATTAATTGTGTGCGGAAAAATGGTATTTGAGTGTTACTCGTGTTTGTATTTGTTGTTTCAAAAAACATGCATTACAACAGAACACCAGATATCTACTGCTCTTTATCAGTACGACGTTTCATGAACCAATAAATGTTCTGATGGGTAAAAACTAATGTTCTTGATGGTGCTCAATAAAAAGACAGAAATATATTCACCTCAGATGTCAAAAATTTTTCGAATTGAGATACTGCTCTATTCGAATGTCAAAGTTCGCCATTCGTTAAACCACGACATAAATGATTTAAAAAAATTTTAATCGAAAAATCAACTTGCGTGTCATAACACAAACTACATACGAACTTCGTCCTATCTTGAGTAAAAAGACTAGCACTCTTTCATTTCTAGTTCATTCATTCATTCAACTTTCAAAAGCTTTTGATTTAATAATACCAAATCGCCACTTAAGCGATGCTTTTACTTTTGTATATCACCCATTCTAATCATAACATTAATTATTGTAGTTTTATAGTTCTCAAACCACAATGATCAATGGCAACCCCCTATCATGCAACCCCATTGCATCATCATAACACCCCTCTGTTGCATTTGCATGACACATCACAATCATCATGCGCTGCATGTGTTTAAATTATTCTATTTGTTTGTGGTACTACACCGTGCATAATGTGTGTTTTATGTCTGTCTAGCTATATGGAGGCAAAATAATTATGCAATTGACTTTGCCAAGCCTCGCATTGTTAATATTTCTTCTCTTTTTTTTTGACGAACATTGTCTTATTTTTATTTATGTATCTTTTTTATTAGCGTCAAATTGCGTGCCACGAGCAAAATAAATAAATAAAAAAGAACTAAATAAAAAAAAAAATTGTACTTCCTTATACAAGAGAGCGCACGCTTATAGAGAGGAACTTTGTTTATTTCTCAGTTTATATATGCAAAAACTACAACACTCTCTAAAAAAAGCGATTGATATACACTTGACAATGTAATATTCTTTATAATTTAATTTAAAGATATTGCTGATGAGGTTGACGCTGCTGCTATGTCAGCCAAATGAATAAGCACAGAGAGCGAACCTCGTCGACGGAGGTGACGGACGCGGATATAACAAACGACCGACGACACTATTTTTCACCCAAATGTTGTGATCTTCCTGTATTGTACCAAGGAGGCACTAGTTCTAAATTCAGAGCTTCAAGCACGCTTGAATGTTTTAATTTCATAAAAAATTTGTTTTTATTTTTATTTTATTTTTTTTTCGTACAACAAATTAATTTATACAAAATACAAAAACAGCAAAAATGATGCTACCTTTGCCAACTGTTGACGATGCCGAACTTCATGTAATGTACTTTTTTTTATGTAACTGTGTATATAGCTAATAAAATATTTATTGCATTTTAAATTTACTTCTTATTTAAAATTAAGATTTAAATTTTCATAACTTTTCTCTTAATTCATTACAGTACCTCGATATTGGCGAAGATATGAATGTACCTGATGACTTTACACAAAGTGAAATGCAAAGTGGAATGTGGTGGCGACATCTAGCGGCTGGTGGTATAGCTGGAGCTGTATCGCGCACCTGTACAGCTCCTTTAGATAGGATAAAAGTATTTTTGCAGGTAAGATAATATTTTACTTTTTTTTTTGTTTGAAGTTGGTTCAAGAATACGAGGCGACAATTATTATTTTTAAATTATTCATGAAAATGATTTGTTGTAGGAACGTTATTTTTCTGCTTCCCTTAAATGAACGTCAGTTGTGACTTGTGATACTCTATCTAATTGACAGAGATAGAATGAGAGATACTTTATTCGAAAAAAAGCTTGTTCTCTTGTTGGGATGACAATGATTGAATTTTGTTTTTAGTATGTACATGTACTATATTATTGTAGATGCAGTATGTTGAAAATAAATATAATCTCGTGGTCGTTCACGACTCGCGTTATTTGAAATGCCTTAATTTTTAATGATTTTTTTTATTGGGTGTTTTTTGCGCCCTTTATGTTAGCTTTACAATAATAGAAAAAAAATGGCCATCGCTGCTTAACATAATTTATAAAATGTATAAATAATTTTATCAAAAAAACGATTTTAAGAAAAATAATTGAATTGGAATATTGTTTTTTCGCGATTGAATCTACGTAGTATACGAGTGAATTTTAGAAATAAGTGATTAAAAAATATTTTTACTTATTTACTACTGATTATTTTCTTACAAAACAACCCTTAATTCTATGAACGTCAAAATAATGAAAAGAAGTACGTACGTATTTTCGCGAACCATGTAATCATGAACGGTCGTGCCTGTCAAAAAGACGAAAGACGAAACGAACGAAAAAACGAACCGTATAATCAGGCTCTTATTGGCCGCGTTCACGTTGCGCTGAGATATGCTATCTCGAATACTCGGATATCCGTATAGGTTTGTGAACGTTGAACGACCAGAACCGGATAGGCTTAGGTTAATTAAGCACACAATTCAACGTAAGATATAAATTTGTAATCAGCTGTTCTTGACTTTCCCCTTCAGATAGCTGAGTATACGAGAATTTTTGGGATATGTTGATATTTCTTTTTTGAGTACAGCTGTTTTATCATCAGCCGTTTTTTCTCAAGGGATTACAACAACACAAACTTGGAATTGGTTAGTGAACGAGGCCATTGACATTTTCCTATTTACTCCTGTCATTCTGCTTCTGCTTTCTCCACAACACAAACGAGTAAAAACATTATTAAAATGGATAAATTTACAAGAATCAAACATGCATTTGATTTATTGTTATTCGACGAAAGTGATGATTAGGATTGCTACAACGATGTTGCTATCAGGAACATGGTCATAGGTTTTGTCCATTTAAACCTTTAAATGATAAATTCATACAATTATCTATTTTAATAGTTATTTATTTAATATTTACCTCCTGCACCAGCATCATCTGCCATTTCCCATTAATTTGTGTTTTTTTTTTATTCTTTTTTCCTGCTTGTCAAATTGAAATTGGCTGTGTTCAGCTTTTTACTCTGAATGCTCAGTCGATTTATTCTGAGCTCATAGAGCGTACTCTGAACAGGCTCTGAGCATGTTCAGAACAAAAAAAGAAATACAACTTCTAATCTCTAAGTGCTCTGAGCTTAAAAAGAAACACAGATTTTTTTTTGACAACTCAGACTCTGCTCTGACCTAAAAAAGAAAAACGCTGGTTGAAACTACTTTCGAACAAGCCTTCAGTAAAATTTAAAGATTAACCGACCGACACTTATTTCTTTTCAGATAAACAGAAGTGTTTGTTTTTATTTTTTTTCAATATTTTTCTTAAAAATTTTAGTAGATAACCGGGATATCATGAGTTTTTCTGACATAGAGATTAGGTACTTTTCAAAAGCCTATTTCAATTTGCTTGAAAAAAAAACAAAGGCATTAACTTAACGACCATCAAGTGGTTTTATTTGATAAATACAATTTGTGAGAGAATAAATCACTCACTCATATGTTAATTGAAGTCACATGCAATGCCAAATTATTTTGTTTACATATTATCACCTCGCAATACGACAACCCATTTCCAATTAGTTAAGTTTGATAGATTGTATAAACTTTATAAAAAAAAGTAATGTACCTAATAAAAAATGTTTCTTTATTTGTATTTCCAGGTTCAAACATACAAAGCAAAAATCTCAGATAGTTTAAGATATATGCTCCAAGAGGGTGGTACACGCAGTATGTGGCGAGGTAACGGCATTAATGTTCTCAAAATTGCCCCCGAATCAGCTCTTAAATTTGCTGCTTATGAGAAAATCAAACGGCTTATACGTGGCGATGAAAAACGACAAATGACCATAAGTGAACGGTTTCTAGCCGGTGCATGCGCTGGAGGTATTAGCCAAACAGTCATCTATCCCATGGAAGTATTAAAAACTCGTCTGGCGCTTCGAAAAACCGGCCAATACAATGGGATAGCCGATGCGGCAAAGAAAATCTACTGTCGAGAAGGTTTGCGTAGCTTTTATCGCGGCTACATTCCAAATATGCTCGGCATCATACCCTATGCTGGCATTGATTTGGCTGTCTATGAAACACTGAAAAAGAAATACCTTAGCACACACAACAATGCCGAAAATGAACACCCAAATTTCATGGTACTTTTAGCGTGTGGAAGTGCATCTAGTACACTAGGTCAGGTGTGTTCTTATCCATTGGCATTAGTTAGAACACGACTACAAGCCCAAGGTAAGAATCTTAAATGAAACAAAATAATGATGTAGTACAACTCACTCTGAATTTTTAATTTCTTTTATTTATAGTCGTAAGCAGAGGCAAAGCCATTACGGTTGATTCCACTGTAGCCGCATCACTCAAAACCACTGATGACAATATGCTGGATGTCTTCAAGCGAATTCTTCGAACTGAAGGAGTCTGTGGTCTCTATCGCGGTATAACGCCAAATTTCATCAAAGTCCTGCCAGCTGTATCTATTAGTTATGTCGTGTATGAGTACACAAGCCGAGCATTGGGAGTCAATATGACGTGATTTAATCACACCAAAATAATGCTCTCTAGCTTTAAAGAAAAAACCCTAAGTGATACTATTATTATTTATTTTTATTAATATAGTAGCAATTTTATTTTAGAAAACTTAACAAAATAATAATAAAAACAAAACAAACAAACAAAAAAATAACGAAACCTGAGATATAACAAAGAAAAAAATACATTTTTTGACTTTTTTTTAGAATAAAAATGAAAAGTAATAATAAAATGTTTTCTTTTTTCTTTTGAAAACGCATTTGACAGTGCAATGTTCGGTATAAACGTCCATTGCTTAAGGCACTTCACCTTATTCCTTAGACAAACAAACAAAAAAAAAAAAAACAAAAAAAAAACTGAGGCTTACTTGCTAGATAAAGGCCAGTATGAATAAAATGATACGTTCTACATGATGTTTAACATTATAGCTCAGGATATTGCCATGGATGGTATTTTCGAGTATAATATTCTTAAAATAAACACTCGAAAAAAATAAAAAATAAAAATTGTTGAGACTAAATAAAAATAATTAACTCTACAACTTAAGCATTAGTAAGTTCTCATTTTTATTCATACGGTCCAAAAAGTCTTAATTAAATAAATTTAAAACAAAAACAAATAAACTCAAATTAGTCGAGTAAAAGATGTTAAGTTATTATTAATTAATAAATAATAATAATTCTTCCTCTCCCTAAATGCTAAACAAAACGAAAACTACACATAAATGAATATAAACATACAAAAATTAATCATGCCTTTTTTAAGAAAAGAAAAAAAAAAATCTAAAAACTAAAGTTGGTTTAACCAAATAAATTTGTATTAACTATTTATATTTTCTATTAAATTATTTTCTTTTTCAACGCAAAATATAAAATAAAGAATACCTTTTTTTTTTTAAATTAGTCACTCCATATATTATAATATTTAGAAATATGTATTATGTGTGCTGGAGAATAAACAAAAGAGTATGAATCATTTGGTGGCTAAACAAAATGTAGTTGTTTTGCTTTTTTTATTTTTTGTTTTATTTTTTTTTTAATAGTTGTCACACAGTGACAATTTCTTTCTTTTATTTTTTTTTACTTTAATGTATTTTCATTAAGTAGGTATTTATACATTTTTATTAAATCAATTGTGCATACAAACAAAAAAAAAACATTTAGATTTAGTTTATGATAATAATTTATTGAATTTATTATTATCTTCTTAAACAAACACACAAAAAAGAATAATTTTATTAAATTACTAGAAAATCATTGTGTTGACAACAAAAATGCAGAATTATTTTTTTTGTTTATTATATTTTTATTTTTTGTTTTACTCGTAACTATAACAAAAAAGCATTTTCATTCTCATTCTATTTTATTGAAATCAAAAAATAAAACAAGATAAAGATAATCATGAAAATAAGATGCTTTGTTTTAAACTAAGAACGATTTAATATGAATAAATATTTTGACGTGCAGAAATAAGAAATTATTAAATGTTGTTTTTCTTTGTTTTGGATTTTTTTGGGGGATTATGTTCTTTTTTCTTTCTAATTTGGTTAAATCTCTTGGTAAATATTTTTATAGAGTTGTCAAAAAGCTGCAGTTAATTTTTTTTTTTTTTTTGTTGTAGTAGGACAATTTGCGAAGAGAGTATTTCTGCCTGAGGCTCTTAAGTATTCTCATAATTTTCTTATTTTGTATGGGTAGGTGAGCAATCTTCATACACGATATAAGCACCAGACTTACAGAATTGTACTCACTTAAAACACCTCTTTATCAGTAAGTTAGCTTATAAAGTTATTTCAGTATTAAATTTCGGTCCCAAAAATAAATTGCTTTAAGAGATTAAATTAGAACCATACCCTTATTTCTTAATAATTATAAATAAGGTGATGTCAGAAACAACCGATATATACTAAACTTTAATATCATATACATTTTGGATATTTAAATATATTTTAAAATATCCGAAATCACAATTAACTATATTTCGTGAAAAGGTTTTTGGGCTAAGCGCCCACATGCAACTTTCAGCCACGAAACTGTGCTTGCTAAAATGAATCATATGAAGTTATATGAGATTGCGCGTACATGCCGAAACTATTAAATCGTCTATTGGAGCAACTGAAAAGTTTGTGTTTTGACACAAACTGAACGATCGCCCCAAACCAGTTTCGCAGTTTGTATCACATAGAATAATGTGTAATTCCGTGGACATTCAACAACATGGTTGCATTATTTTCTGGAGGTGCAAAAGAGAAAAAAAATTAAGTCAATATTTCCCTTTCAACAAAAATTTTGAGGAAGGAGAGCCGCCTTACATCTCAATTTCACAAGTTTTCTCTTTCATCTGTTGATTTCGAAGATTTTATTGTTGCTCAAACTGAAAAAAGTATCTGTATCCTACATGATTAAACGTATCTACGCCGACATTGAACTAAATAGTTTCTCAGCGATATACCTATGTATTATGGTGAATTATTTGTCAAACCTCGAAAAGCCTAAAAGTGTTTAATCCTTTCTAGTATTTCAAAACTATCGTTTGCAACAACTTAACTACATACATATTTCACTTCGCAGATTCTCAATCTTACTGTTAATCTCCTTGAGTGCAAACCTTGTGGTCCCTACCGGGAATGTGGAGCGAAGTGTTGCCCTAAAAAATAGAAACTGCTTCTGAGAAGTATACAAAGTGTAGAAATTCTTAGGTCTACGCATTGGAGTAAGAATATCTACAAAATTCTCAGTATGATCTCCAAAACTCTAGATTCATCTAGAGTAAACTGCCGAAATTCAAACTCTCTAACCCTGCTTCAGCTATTTCGCTAGTGCAATCGATTAATTGGTGTGCCGCCACCGTAAAAAATATACTTATTTTTAACTCTAAGGGAAGCATTTTGATCTTGCTTTAGTATTAATAATTTTGGTTTATAAATTATTCCTACAGAATGTTGATCTGTTTATGAATATTTTAATTTATTTTCGACACTAAAATGGTTATTGAGAGTAATTACATATTATAAACTAAGCCCGTTACAAAATAAAAATTAAATAAATACATACTATGCTTAATGCATGCAAATACAAAATATATTTCTTCCATCGATCGTAAAGGTTTTCGTCTTTAATTATTTTATTGAATTCTTTCACCATTATATAAAACATGTTAATAAAATAATATAATAATATAAATATTAATAATTGTTCTTAGATAGTCCCTATTCAAATTTTTTTCCATAATATATTAAGAAAATATGTAGTTTCAATGGTTGTTTTTTGACAAACAAAAAATGAAAGAAAAAAAAACTATGAAACATGTAAAACTATTTTGAATATAATATTTATAAATAAAATTATTAACTATATTGCATTTGAATAAATAAATGTCACTTCAATATGTAAACAAAAAAACAAACAACAATATAGATAAATGTGTTTTAAAAAGTTAATACTAAATTTCTTAATTGATTTTCCAAAAATACCTATAATTCTAACTTTTGTACACAATTATAAAATATTGTTACAGTTCATACAAAACTTAAGTAAAGCCAGTTGTGATTTAATTTTCATGCAAAGTAAAATCAAAAACAAATCTTCGATTATTATAATTATTATAATGTTATAAATAAAATGGTCAAATAAACTTTTTCGTTTAACAAAAGATAATTAAATTTCTTTTATTTTTTTTTTAATTCAGTAGTCTGAAATAAGCTTATTAATATTTTTATTTTTTCTTGGTTTTGACAATTAAAAAGATACATGAAATATCAGTGTTAACTCACCAAATTTGGTAGTCGTGTTTAACTTTAATTCCGCACTGGAAACTCTCTAAATCTGAATTTTGTTTAGAAATAACAATTATTCTTCGTAAAATATATTATTATTATAGTGACCATACGTCCCGTTTTCAGCGGGACAGTCCCGTTTTTGAGGTCTCTGTCCTGCGGCCATAACTGTCCCGCTAAATGTCCCGCTTTTCCTACGACGCGACGCCAACGGCCTCAACAATTTTCAAAACGAATTAATTATATAAATTCTACTTTACATCCCTGTGCGTGTGCATAGAAATTGACGCATATTAAACAAACGTTAGAGCATATTTATATATTCTCGGAAGATTCATTAAACAAGCGTTAGCCCATGTATATTCCATGTTAAATGAATAATTGTCAGTTTTTCTTGTAGTCTGTCATTTTTAAATCAAAAACAAAACAGTTTGCTGTGAAGTGAAGTTTATTGGATATTGGACTGGTAGTTGTAATAAGGTAAATAAAAAATAACTCAGATATGTTAGCACAAAAATTAATAATAATTAAACCATATGCAGGTACCTGGTACCTAACTTCTTGAAACACTTATTTTAATTTTAAATTCCTAGAAAACTATTATTACTTTGACTTTGTCTTAATACGTTAACAATATTGAGGCTGATTTTTTTTTGTTGAGTTTTTATTAACAACATTTTTAGGAGATTAATATACATTTTTACTGATCCCTTTTATTTATCAAAACTATAAATTGTTGTATGTGTGTGACCAAATATTTAGTTAATTATTTGATTTTGTTTCAATTAGGCTCTTTTGGTCTTTTTGATTTTGGAATGCGAATAAAAAAACTTTTTTTCCATTCTTTTACCCAAAAATAAAACCCCTGAAGAAGTAAGGAAGTCTTACGAAATAGAAGTTTTTTATTCGCATTCCAAAATAAAAAAGACCAAAAGAGCCTAATTGAAACAAAATCCAAACTATAAATTGTTATGAAGTCTGTTCTTTTTTTTTTTAATATGTCATTTGTCGTTTATGTTGCGTACTATTTTTAATTTTTACTTTAAAAAAATATAATTTCTACTCTCTGTGAAGTTTTGAAAATGTGTCCCGCTTTTGCTTCAAATCAATCTGGTCACTATAATTATTGTATTTCTTGTGTTCTACAGTTTTTTATGTGTTAGCAAAAGCGTAAGTTTTTTTTTTTGCGATTTACAGGTTTTAGGAACGAATAATTTTTTAAAACGAAATGTAACTCGATTGTCACGTTAAAGTCCTATAATGCTAAAATGTATACAAACAAAAATCTAGTATTTTATTATTCTTTTAATCTAGATTTGTTTCTAGTATTTTATTATTCTTTTAATCTAGATTTTTAACTTTAAAGCAACAAAAAAACACGCATACGCCACAGTGCACACTATTAATAATATTCAATTGCATTTGTTTGCTATCTTCACTTTATTCCAAACAGCATAACAAAAATCAGTTATTTTATTTGCTGCTAGTAAAAGGATTTGAGTATGGGAATAAGGTAAGTATGTAGGAATTGAACGTAGGCAGAAAACGACAACCATTTTTAGGCAAACATCGCATGATAGTGCAAAAGGAAGATCTATAAAAACCAATAATTATAGTAAAAATAAAGGTGTTGAGTAACCCTGCGGCTACACGAGCCAGTACTGGCAAGCCAGTTGGCTACATAGATTGACAGTCAAGTTCGTGTACGTGAATATGCTGTGACGTAGGCGGCAGGCAACTTGTAAGCGCAAGTTGCTTTCAAGTATCTGCGGTCACGTTCAGCTTTTACTAGGACAGCCTATCTAGGATTCTAAATACACAATTTGATTGGATTTTTTTTAAACAAAAAATGACGTTGAATTCTGCATCAAGTCAATGATGGTCAACGCATAATACTGCCAATGCGTTGACGGATGCATTGACAGACTTTTCTGGAATATTTCGTTCCAAAATGCCACCCAAAGGCGCTAAAATCTTCTTTTTCCGCGCAAAAAATTTAATCTCAAAAAATTCAGATATCTTTAATTTTTTCAATGCATCATCTCCGTAGCAATCTTTCAATTTAATTTGACAGTCTATGACCTGACAAATCGGTAACAGAATGTTCCAAATGTCACCGAAATCCCCAAAACTCTCATTTTTCCGAAGCAAAAAATATACTTATAAAAAAATTAGGATTTCCAAGAGATTTTGTATATTTCATCATAATCATAGGCTAGTATTCACCGATCGCTCATAAACTGCTCTTAACTTTATGAGCTTCTTAACTTGGAAATTATTTGTGCTATTCACCAACCACTCATAAGTATTTTTCCCTTTTCGAAAAAGAGGGACAATGTTTGAATATGAGAGCAAATGTTCGAAAAACCAACCAAACATTCCCAATTGGAAACGATAGATAGCTGGCTAGGAAGACGCCAAAAGAATATTAATAAACTATAATCATTTTAAACTTTTGTCTGTAAATAGGTATAATCTCATTATACCTTACAATTATACATTACAATATTATGTTATTCTATTATCATCTAAAAATAACTCTTTTGAATGCTTTAATTTTGACTTCTTTAAAGAAAAAATAATAACAAAAGATGATTGTGAGCTGTGACGTCATAGAAATACCCAGAAATACCATGATGGCGAATTGGGTGTATCAAATGATCATACTTTTTCTGTTTATCTTGGAGAGAAGGGACGTTTTTTTGCAAAAGTTGTCGGATAACCTTTCGAAGAGAGCGCCCGTAACTTAGGAGTGCTCCATACCACTCATAACTTTTGCGAGCGCTCGTAAATGTTCACTAATATTGCTTGATGAATAGGTTTATGAGGCTCTTAAGTTATGAGCGCTCGGTGAATACCAGCCGGCTAGTATTCACCGATCGCTCATAAACTGCTCTTAACTTTATGAGCTTCTTAACTTGGAAATTATTTGTGCTATTCACCAACCACTCATAAGTATTTTTCCCTTTTCGAAAAAGAGGGACAATGTTTGAATATGAGAGCAAATGTTCGAAAAACCAACCAAACATTCCCAATTGGAAACGATAGATAGCTGGCTAGGAAGACGCCAAAAGAATATTAATAAACTATAATCATTTTAAACTTTTGTCTGTAAATAGGTATAATCTCATTATACCTTACAATTATACATTACAATATTATGTTATTCTATTATCATCTAAAAATAACTCTTTTGAATGCTTTAATTTTGACTTCTTTAAAGAAAAAATAATAACAAAAGATGATTGTGAGCTGTGACGTCATAGAAATACCCAGAAATACCATGATGGCGAATTGGGTGTATCAAATGATCATACTTTTTCTGTTTATCTTGGAGAGAAGGGACGTTTTTTTGCAAAAGTTGTCGGATAACCTTTCGAAGAGAGCGCCCGTAACTTAGGAGTGCTCCATACCACTCATAACTTTTGCGAGCGCTCGTAAATGTTCACTAATATTGCTTGATGAATAGGTTTATGAGGCTCTTAAGTTATGAGCGCTCGGTGAATACCAGCCGGCTAGTATTCACCGATCGCTCATAAACTGCTCTTAACTTTATGAGCTTCTTAACTTGGAAATTATTTGTGCTATTCACCAACCACTCATAAGTATTTTTCCCTTTTCGAAAAAGAGGGACAATGTTTGAATATGAGAGCAAATGTTCGAAAAACCAACCAAACATTCCCAATTGGAAACGATAGATAGCTGGCTAGGAAGACGCCAAAAGAATATTAATAAACTATAATCATTTTAAACTTTTGTCTGTAAATAGGTATAATCTCATTATACCTTACAATTATACATTACAATATTATGTTATTCTATTATCATCTAAAAATAACTCTTTTGAATGCTTTAATTTTGACTTCTTTAAAGAAAAAATAATAACAAAAGATGATTGTGAGCTGTGACGTCATAGAAATACCCAGAAATACCATGATGGCGAATTGGGTGTATCAAATGATCATACTTTTTCTGTTTATCTTGGAGAGAAGGGACGTTTTTTTGCAAAAGTTGTCGGATAACCTTTCGAAGAGAGCGCCCGTAACTTAGGAGTGCTCCATACCACTCATAACTTTTGCGAGCGCTCGTAAATGTTCACTAATATTGCTTGATGAATAGGTTTATGAGGCTCTTAAGTTATGAGCGCTCGGTGAATACCAGCCATAGTCATCATTCAATCATATTTGACAGTTGCCTATTTTGGAAATGTTGAAAATTCTTGGTCCCTGCTCTCATTAAAAGTTATGGTAAAAAGAATATTTCATTTTGCATTAAATTTCCAATGAAAAGCCATCCATATAGCTTTATATACAAGTCTGAACGAGGCCACTGTCTTTTCTACTGGCTTTCCAACTGGCTTCGAAAATGGCAAGCCAGTTGACGAACAAGTTGCTCAGGTTTGTATGTGTTAGTAAGAAAACTTAAATGTATTGTAACTTGTAAGCCAGTACTGGCTCGTGAAGCCTCAGGGTAAGGGAAATCTGGGAAGCAGTAATAAAGAAAAACTAAAAATTAAAAAAAATGGTTACGTTCAGGAGACATAACGGACTTCATATATTCAGTCAAATAGGTACATCAATTGAAAGTAAATTTGCCTAAAACTAATTAACTTTTTTTCGACATATCGTATATCAAACTAATAACTTTTCTTCAATACTTTACCTCAAATTCGTTTAGAAAAAAAGAGAATCCTCAACATGGATACAAAATTCCGTCGTAATTCATTTGAAGTGAATTTTTTGAAAGCTGGCCAATCACAGACTAGAAAATTGCCTTATGCTAGTTTTCACTTGTCATTGAAAGACGCAAATTGTCACACTTTGACAAGACAGGGTGGGTATTACCAACACAAAAAGCAAACAAAGTAGTAGTAGAGGGAAAGTATAACCCACCCTGTCTTGTCAAACTGTGTCTTTCAATGACAAGTGGAAACCTAGCATTACTTCCAACTTGTAAGTCCCCTTAGTCATCTGAACGTATGCAATATTTGTAAACTATCGCCGTGTTTTTTGAGAGACACACGCAAAACAATAACAAAAAAAAAAATTATTATAGAGAATTTTGTTTGTGTTGTCACTCTCTCAAAAAACACGGCTTATGTAGTAAATGGATTTCTGCGATTGAAAGGGAAAAGTATGATGAAGCAAACAGAAGCCTTCAGAAACTAAGAAAATAGAATAGAAAAATAGTGCACTGAAGCTTTATTTGTTTGGTAGATAAGTGTCTAAAGCTTTAATTTGATGTAAGATTAAGGGTTTAACTACATAGGCCTACTTTTGTACAAAAGTACAAAAGTGAGAAATAAACATCTATTCTGAAGACACCTGCTTGCAAAAAAACAATGGAAAATTGTGCATGGTGGTTTAATTTATATGTCAGAAAAATTTTCATTTGGTGTTGCAAGCATATTTCTTTAGCGAGCATTTTAATTTCTCACTTTTGTACAAAAATTGAGTCTATGTAGTTAAGGCTTTAAGCTCTTATCTTATCAATTTCTGCATATTTCATCTGAAAAAGTAGTTATTTTAGTATGTTTTTGGATAAAATCAGAACTGTTAAGCACCTACTTAAGAGCAGGCAGCCTATATTTTTACTTGTAGGGCTATAGAACTCATGTGCATTGAGTTGAGTGTTGGATAGATCTATCAATATTAAGGGATGTTAGAAGCATTATACCCTAATGAGCTAAGTAATCTAACGGTCAACCTTTTCCTACTGTATGCAATCTACAAGTAGACCATTTTGTGTCTTTTAAGTTTAATATGATTAGTAGGAAGGTAATGACAAAAATAGTACGCATTCGCCACAGTATCCGCAAACAGCTGCAAAATTGCGAACCCCTGTTTGGCTTCATTTTTATGAGTCCTATGGTCACGTCTTAAGTACAACATGAATGTGGTTATCTAAGAAAGAATCTTGTGGTTATCTAAGAAAGAGAGAGTTATCGTCAGATAGTTTTCATAAAACGTTATAAATTGTGTCAACACATTTTTTTAAAACAAAAAATCCAATTTATTCGATAAATAAAATATTTATTAATTTCAGAACAATACAGTAAAGTCATTAAAATAAATTATTTCTTAAAAGTTGTTCCCGTACTGGCTAAACACATCCTCAATGAATCCTGGGCAATCAAAGTATCCTTGTGAGGCAAAACAGCAATATCATAGAATTGATCGATGGCCTCCTTAAATAGATCTATCGCATTTTCTATGTCTTGATTCTGCAGGTCAGTATAAGGTAAAAAATAATAAATAAGTAGGTACTCTTTTAATAATATCACAAACCTTCATGGCATTGGCAGCTTCTCTGTACATCTCCTCGACCTTAATTAATTTTACAATGCTCTCTTTCAAAGAAACGTTTTTTCGACATCTAGCACATCGCACGTCCTTGGCCAGATCCTTAGGAAAACGCAACACTGAACCACATGTTCCAGAAGGGCACCAAAATCTAACTTGCTTGTCCAGTTTCTGCAATGTGGGCCAGTTCTCTTTGCAACAATCACAACTACAATCGAACAAATAGCGCCCACGAAGAGCTCGTTGCCTTTCTTTAAGATTCATTTTTGTAAATACCGGACCATAATTTTCGGCTATGATCTGATTTTGTTTGTGAGGACATGTGGCAGTTAAAACAATTCGCTTTCCCACAAAATATCTCCCTACAGTTGGCCAACATTCATGATTGAAATAAGATCCGGCTGAATAGAGACCAGCACCAACGTAGATTACCTTGGATCCATCAAAACAATGTTCATCGGTGACAAGTATTTCATAGATTTCATGTGCGTTAAATTGCAAAACTTGCAGAAGTCCCAACAGAGCTGTTGCAACTTTTAATTCTAAAGCTGTAGGATTGACACCTTCTGTTTTGCGATGTCCAAAGTAGTCAGCCTTCTGTAGACAACGCATTAGAAATCCGGCCATTAAACTTCTTTGCAAAAAGTCATCTGCTTGACGCGAGTCTACGTGTGCACAGAGATTCTTGATCAAATTATTAGCAACATCCAATCCTTGTTCGACTCCGGCTCTAGCCTGTGTGAAGACACGTAGGGCAATGTAGCACAAAATAGACATTCCAGATCCTGAAATTTTGCAATTCAAATCAAATTTCAGCATTTTAATTTTGTTCGTGTATTTTACTTACCAATTAACAAATCCATGAAAGCACACTCAAACCTATGGTATGAAGAACATGCTTCTCCCATGCACTGTGCCGAACAAAATGCAATTCCCGAACAGTTCAAGCAGGGAACAGGTGTTATCAGTCTGAAAATTATTATAAAAAAAAATGTTTCAAGTGAATTAGATTTGATACGGAATTACCTCTCAAAGCAATTATGACAGTGACTGCCAAAGAAACTTGGAAGCAAACAAGCTGCTATAGGATCTTCAGATAGCACGACATCACCAGTTTTTAATTCATTGCTTGCAACAATAAATTTTCCTTTATCTGAACTCTCCACCAATTTCACCAGATTAGAGGTACCAAGCAAATTAGGATTTTCACCTCCAATTGGGTTGGGTTTTCTTGAATCAGTTTTCTTCGTAGTGGTCATCTTAATATTTGAAATTTCCTGACGACATACATCGATTTTGGTTGTCCCAGCTGGAGCAAGTTTTTCAGCTATCTTCAGGGATATCTCCACTCGTGCTGGTTCACCCATACCTTGAAGAAACAATTGATAAACCCGAAATACATACTCATCAGTTAAAGTTATGATGCTCACATACATGCATATGCTTTGGCCATTTTGAGATAATAATCAACACTTGATTTGGACTCAACACCATAATTCGCTGCTAACTTGAGATCACTTAAAGCTGCTTCACCATTTCCCATGTCAAGAAGTATAAGGGCTCTGGTCCAAAATGACAAAGCCAAAGTGAGACCTCCATCAATTGATAGATCAATATCTGTTAAAGAAAAATCATGTTCAATACTGAATCTAATGATACCAAAACCAAGACAGTACGACAACCCTTAACAAAGTTCACGTCCTTTTGACGTGTACATGCCCTATATTCTGATATTCGATTCGGTCGAATTAACATGAATGAACATTTTTTTAAATTAGTTCTATCCTACGAGTGTAAAATTTTACCGCAATTTTTGTGTCAATACTCGGCAAAACCATCTATCGATTTAGGTTTAAAAATTTAAAGTGATAAAAAACATCCCAACTTTTAACTGTTCTGGTTATACAACAAGTAATTAGCCCTATCACGAATTCCATCGTAATCGGAAACACCTTTATCAAATATATTTATTCCCGCGGCATTTTCATCCAATTTCAGCCAGAGATTATCAATATTGATAATAATCTCTGATTTTAGCATTTTACTCTTTGTCTCTCATACTCTTGTTTTCCATTCACTTTTCATTACACTCACCTCTTGCGGGTGCTCTTACAACCGCTAAATTTGCAAGGGCGAGTGCTTGTTTAGGGTCATCCAAAAGATTGAATTTTTCCGCCTGGGCCCTTCGTTGGCTAGAAAATAAAGCATCTTTCTGCTTATAAACAGGACGAACATTTTCCAGTACACCTAAAACTGGATCACAAATCTCACGATCGCTAAATATTGAAAGTATACGTGCTTGATCGGATTTCAATTTTCCGAAATAGTTTGTTAGCCATTTTTCGCCACAAGATTGTCGCACTTCCATATAGAATTCGTTGAAAAATCCTTTTTTATCGGATTGTACCGTACGTACACTGCATATTTGTTGGTAGGCAGTATCCGAATCCATATTTTATTTGTTTGTTTTATTAAATTACTAATTACTTCTATTAATTTTTCAATATATTATTTTATATTTTTTTTATAAAATAAAAACTATTCTGAAAATACGCCTCGATCGCCGAACGTCTTGACTGTTAGAGGCAAGAGAATTCACAAAACTGGATCTAAAAATAAATTTACTCTAAAAATACTTATCGCATGGTATATGTGATGGAGGGAGCGCTCATTGTCATAGGTACTGACCAAATGCACGGAGCAGTTTGTTGATATCTCATCTCATCATTAATAAATTGATGAAACGTTTAATATCGATTAAAAAATCAATAAAGAATAATATGGATGATTTGGAAAAGTAAAAAAACGTGTCTAAATAATCATCATTGGGCTGAAAATTTAAATAACTTTTGCTCTATGCCGTAGTTAATGGAGGTGCGTATGTACATACGCTTTTGAAAACCTGAAAAATTTCGGTAAAAATCGTTATTTTTCAAATTGAATTTTTTGTTGTTAAATTTTTGAAAAGAACATAAAACTCTACATTTTATAAAATTATGAACATTTTGTAGCCAAAATTAGACCTATTTAATACAGCGAGCAATTTTTTAAGATAGATCATTTTATTACAAACTACTTTTTATATGAATATGTTTATGTATGTATGCACATCGAATTGAAGTGCACATTATTCCATTTATTGTTAAATATAATGATTATTGTTTTATTTAATGTGTATTAAAATTTTTAAATTTAAAAGTTAACTTTGTGATACAAAATTGATGTTAATTTGATAATAAGCATAGGGGAGAAGAGAGAGGCCTGATCCCTTTTGCAGTTTTTGTATCATTACTTTTTATTTACGTTTTTTAGAAGTCTCTTTCCTGTGTTTAAATAAAGACACATTTATTAGCTTCCATTTATGCATAGAAAAAGCACTAAGTTGTAAATATTTAAAGCGCTGCGCTGTTTCAAAAAAATTGAAAGGAGTCAAAAGGATCAAGTCTCCCCAAACTATGGGAGATTTATGGGAGACCTGATCCATAGGTCGAATTCATCATATACACTCCGCTCCACTTGAATAGAAACAAACTTTTTTTCTACTATTAGAGCGTGTAGCGCTTTGGTAAATTTATAAATTCACCTTTTGGTTTTAGGTCTTGAAAGAGGGATCTATTGCGAATAAAACTGCAGGGACAGAATAATTCAGGGAAATACCATTAGGTTATTTTTTACCACTTTTCTTATTACTTCATTAAATACACTATTTTTTTTTTGCGTCACTTGAATAGAAACAGTGTGCGTTTTGTCTATAGATTACGGTAAGAAGAAAAAATTTTGTTCTAATAAGAGAAGTGTAGATTAAAAATAATAATTGTTTAATCAATGAAAAGATGGGCCGCGGAAAACCATCAAACCCTGCAGAAAAAGATAATTAGACTGGCTTCAAATTCAAGCGACTCTGCTACTAAAATCAAGTCGAAGAGTGGTATTACAGCGAGTCTTAACACTATTAGACGTGTTATTCGTGGGTCACAACATTTAAAGCGCCTAAAATTGAAGAAAAAACCACCTTTAAATCCAATACGAAGACACAATATAAAAGATTTTTGCAGGAAGAATATGACGTGGAAGGAAGAGTGGACAAAAGTGGTATTTTCAGACGAAAAAATTCAATTTAGATGGCCCGGTGATCATATCCCTATTTTCATGTTATGAGGAAGGAACCCAGGTTTCTGGAGCGCCACCATAGCCGAGAAAGTGGTCTAATGGCTTCGGGTGCGATTTTCTGGTTTGGAACAATTGATCTGGACTTTGCCACATTGAAAATGACGGCAAACTCCTACTAGGAAATATTGCAAGAAGCTTTCTCTAAGTTTGCCGATTTCTTTGAACCAATACCATGGACATTTCAACAATACAACGTTCCAATCCTCAACGCAAGGATCATAAACAGTTGGATATCCGAGAAAAATGTTACCTTACGTCAATGACCACCATATTCTCTGGACCTAAATATTATTAAAAACGTATGGGGATGGATGGTTTGTAGAGTTTACGATTCTGACCAACAATATGAGGACAAAGAATCACTTACTGCTGCAATCAAAGAAGCATGAAATGCAATTTTTTTAAATTAAATTAAATAACTTCATGATTCAGTCACCATCAACACGGTTTTCAAGATATTTCAAAAAAAGGTGGTAGCACACATTATTAAAATATGATTACAAATAAAAACCTACCCCATTTACTGCAGTTTTTCAATTTGTTTCCTTATTTAAGATAATTTTTCTATTCAAGTGGCGCAAAAAAAAACAGTGTTTTAAATGCAGTAATTAGAAAAGTGGTAAAAAATAACCTAATGGTATTTTTCTGAATTATTCTGTCTCTGCAGTTTATTCGCAATAGATCCCTCTTATAGGAACTAAAACCAAAAGTGTAATTTATAAATTTACCAAAGCGCTACACGCTCAGATGGTAAACAAAAATTTTGTTTTCTATTCAAGTGGAGCGGAGTGTATTTGCGTTAAATCATAATATATTTGTCTTAAATCACGTGAAAGAAAAACTTAAATAACCCTTGATGCAAAAGTTCAACAATAAAAAATACTGGGAGATTTGATCCCTTCAGGAACCCATAATCGAGGGGATCAAAGTATCCCAGTTTGGGTAAATTGGAAAGAATAATTATCACAATTTATTTTTGGCACATAATCGAACTTAAATTGCATACTAATTTCCATAAAAGAATAGGGAACACACAAAAAATAACTTGTGGTACTTACAACACAAAACAACAGCTGAGACAGAATTGACAAAACCGAAAAATAAACAGTACGAACTAACAAAACACTAGAAATCGTCATGTACTCTCTCACTTTGAGTTGAATTTTGACTAGTATAGACGCATTGATATGATTTAAAAAATAATTGTCAATGCTGTGAAATAAGCTTTTTTAACTCTTTTGAATCGGGAGATTTAGAGGGGGGGGGAACCAAGTCTCCCTCTCCTTCCCTGGACTTTTGAAAAACGGCCCAATTTATAAATAACGATTTTTCTAATACTTATCTTTTGTTCGATGGTGAGGGAAATGAAAACAAGTGAGTACTGAGTAGGGACCAAATTTTTTGTTCCTCAAAACTCAAACTATTTTTCTAGTTTTTGTTCTACATCTTTCCAGTTGTTTGATGATGTGAGTGAATCTCAATGAAAAATAAAGAGGAAAGCAATAGAAAAACGAAGAGGAAAATGACAAAAATCTCATTGGCAAATTCGTTCCGTATGTGAGAGCACAATTATTATAACTGTGCGTAGTACAACAAAATCAACAAAAAGTCGGCAATGCAAAATTCGTTAAATGTAAATTTTATGTACTTGTTATGTGAATGCGGACTTTAAATTCCAATAAAAGATTTTTGGCAGCACTAGATTGAAAATTGAATGCAGCCATTTGGCTGTCAAAAATCAAAACAATTTTTGACGTTTTAAAATTTTAGGACTCGAAGTGGATTGGTATTTTCTATTTTTCATATTATATCAATTGTGTAATAACCTCTTTTACCTCAATTAAAATTATCTTTCCAAATGCTGTTTAAATTTATAATTTATTTAAATTTCTTGCTATAAACAAGTTAAACACTTTACGCAGAATGTCATCAAATGAAAAATCCCAAACAGTTGAAAAACAAACTCCGAAAACTGCAGCCCCCGGTGATGGAGTTCGATCAATAAAAACCACCAATGTTTTCCGGGCTATAAACTTTGAATTATATGCAAAACCTGTAAGTAACATTATTCGATTTAATATTGTAAATAAGCAATTTAAATCTTTTTGAATGTAGAATATAGTTGTGATGGGAATTGGACTCACTTGTTTCACTGGTGTCATTGGTTATATTGCATACATGCGCTACAAATATGAACAGGCTGGATATTATGCGGCAGTTCAAGAGGATGGCAAGGAAGTCTTTAAAAAGAAACTATCAAAATGGGATACGTAGACATAATTTTTTTTCTTTTTAACTAATAAATATCTATTTGTTTTTAAATTAGCTTAATCTTTAATTAATTTTGTCCTTCAAAATGAAGTGCCATATTCGAATCCTATTGTATGAGGGTACCTATGAAAATTTTTAAAAATTATTTTTTTTTTAAGATAGCATGAAAATGTACATATGTTTGTAAATATATGCAGTTTTAAATGAAGAGTATAGATCTCCGAGTCCCATTGCTAATGAGTAACTAAATATTAATTAAGTCCCTATTATTATACATTCCATTCATAGGTAATCGAAAGCCATACCAAAAAATAACTAAGGCTCAGTTTTTCTGTGGTGGGTTAAACCAGTTAACTTTGGAAATAGATTTATTCACAGTTACGTCAAGTAGTAGCCCGTAGCGTAATGGTTAGTGCGCTGGAGATCTGAGTTCACTTCCCACCATCGTCCACCTAAAAAGTTTTTTTTAGGGCTACTGCCTCTTGCGGGGAATTGACAAATCCTCCAAGAGTATCACTTGTCATGTATAAGTGCTTCTCGTCTAGCCGTTCGGATTGGGCATAAAATTGAAGGTCCCTTCCATTCCTGTCGACATGCGCACACAGAAATGGAATGTTGAGCCCGTAATTCCACTTTCATAAAAATGAACATGAGTTATAAGCCGACGAAAATATGCAAGGGTACTACATTATAACAAGAGATACTCCTGGTAGATTCGTCGCAAGAGGCAGGATTCTTGTTAAAAATATTTTAGGTAAAATAAAACTCGAAACTATCGTGATGCACCGCAGTTGTTTCCTTGTTCAGCGTACGACTTTCCCATTTAGCTGTAACGTAAGATCATATAACATATCATAGAGATTTATTTCACCTTGTGTACCATAAGGGGATTGGCTCCTGCAGTGTGATGTCTAGGTTGGATCACTTTTTCTGATTCCAACCTATTTATGATGGACAGCAGTTGCGGAAATTTAGTCAATTTATTTTAAAGAACTTAATTTTCACTTGCATAGAGAAAACTAATCCAGCTTTCAGTTCTAGGTATGTGTAATACAGACCAACTTTTGGTGAATATTTAACATCGCCAAAAACGCTATGTGTTTAGGTTTTCTTCGTAGATGTAAGAAATCTTGCTGTGATCTATAAAGCCTTTATTCGATCAAAACTTGATTACAACTCCCATATTTGGGCAGGTGATACAAAAACCTACTTGAGTATATTGGTTAGAATACAATAGAGCTTTAAAAATGATGGGCGAAAGTACTATAACGGAAACATCTACATCTCTTGAACACTGTCTAAATGTTTCGTGTCTTTTATTATTTTACCGCTATGTATTTCTATAAACAATTTCCTTAACCAATTAAACCTTAATACTCTTGCTTCTAAGAATGCTCATCACTTAAAAATTGAGCCCAACTTTGGACGTACTGTTAAGTACAGAGATTCCTTCTTTAGTCGCACCACACGAATTTGGAAGGCTCTATCAGTCTCGATTTTGCGATCATATAAAACCAATCTTTATCAGTATCTCCTTTTAAATCCTCACCAACCTACCTTATCGCTTGTGCTGTATATAACTTTTTAAGGGTAGTCATGCGAGTGCTTCATGTCCACATCTAACCCAAACATCATAGTTCATAAGAAAAACCAAACATTTAATTTCATTGGTTGGCTCCTAGCTGATGCCAAAGTTTTTTTTTATTAAAAATAATTATTAAACTAGAGCACTTCTACCTGAATGGTTAAAAGTTTAAAAACTGCAGTGGATCAACTTAGCTGTTACACCTTCTGTAGTAAGGGGGAGAGGGGAAATACTTTCTACTCTTCAGTTAAGACTTAAACATTCAAACAACAATCTTAATCTTGAGGTTCAGTATAAAATTTATTTCCAAATCACTTGGTTGCTTGCTAGGTACCAAAAAAAAAAAATGTTTTGTTTTCTTTGCGATTTTCACCAGTAATTTGGTAACTTTAAAACAAAATATGTGTACAGAGTTCTGATGTAAAAGTAGTTGTTTATATAATTATATTAAAAAGTTGCAAACAAAACAACGATTATTATTTTTTTTTAACATCACGATCACGGTTTTACTTATGTAACTGTAATAAGAAATAAAGTAGAATTTAAAATAAAAACAGGATCACGACTTTGGAACTAGAATTTTTGCTGTAAAAAAAGAAATAAGTAAAAATACAAGGATGTGGAGAGCTTCTATTAATTGGAGAGCTTTAGGGCCTTAAGCTCTTCTAAAAATTTAGCCTCCATGGAAATTTTATTCAGCTGATTCAATTCCAAGACATTGCCCTGGTCCTGCCTCACTTTAAGCTTTTTAATATCGGCCAACTTCTTTGCCACATGACGAACCTTCTTTTCCTTTTCACTGTTGACAATACGTTTGTCGTTCTGGCTCTTATTATCCTCGTTAGCTGGGCCGTTGTCGGCTCCAGCTGATTCATGATTTGGTTTTGGCTGCTGTTTTTGATAAGATGATGTACGTTTTTTGTTGGCGTTGGTGTTGGCATTTGGGGTGGCTAAGGAAGTTGCACCGTTGTTGGCATCGTTTTCAGAGGTAATGGCAGTTGCTACGCCATTGGCATTTTGACCATTAACATATGGCTCTTTCTTCGTCTTTGGATTTGGTCTTTTCTGACGAGAATTTGGTGTTCCCTTCTTTTTTCCTTTAAATTAAAAAAAAAGAAAACAATATTACGATTCAGAGTGTGTTTTATTGATGATTGATTATTTATAATTGTTATTTAAAATCTTAAAATGTTCTGCGTTTATTATAATATGGCTTATAGCGATAGTTCCAACGTTTACCTGATGAATCCGGAATTATTACTGATGGCTGTGGAACTAACTTTTCCGGATCTTTTCCTTCTTTTAATAGACGGATATTGGGTGGTTGATAGGCTTGTTTACTTGGTTCCGGTTGACTAGGTTTTATGCCTACGATCTTAACTTCGGAAATAGCTTTCTCTTTGAAAACTCCTTCGGCAAAACGTTGCCATTCAACGCCGAGCAGTTCTTGTCCTTGTGGCCATACAGTTTCATGCAACAATGCTCCAGAATAATGCCAAATTTTGAATCTAAATTTATTGAAGCATTTAAATAGAATATTGTTTTTTTTTTTGTTTGAAAATGACAAAAACCAAGCATATTAATTAATTTACCCATTTCCTATGCGAAGTCTTGGGGCTGTGGTGGCCGTAACAAAAGTTTCTCCATCGGGATTCCATTCTAATAGAGTTGAGTCGGCTGCTTGCATATCGGTAATTTTTTTCTTCTTAGCTACGTCCCACATTTCGATGTATCCACGTAAATTTCCAAAACCAGCTAATATTAGAAGTATTTATGGGAGTTAAGAAAAATATACTATTGGACAACCATTTAAAGTAATAATAACGTATATAATAATTTGAAAAAGGATATGATTTCCAAAGTCGTTAAAATAAGCACAATTCCTTGGAGATTCACCAAAATTAAAAATGACATCACATTTCAAATTGTAAAGTGATGCCTTCGATGGCATATAGCCATAAACAACAACAAATTCAGTTGCCTTTGGACTCCATTTAACTGCATGTACTGGACCTTCTTTGGCTATAAAGAAAAATATGATTATTGCATAGTGAGTTAAATGATAGGAGGGGTTTTTATTGTGAAAACCTAAAGAAGTGAGCATTAAAGTAGGTTACACATTGGGCGATTTGTTTATGATTTATGCTCTAAAACAGTTTATTTCATTTAAATAAAGAATTATAAGGTATTTTTGTATTTTACAAAATATGGAAACATTAATATTTAAAAATAATAATTTATATGGAGACAACTGTAATTTGTCTTGTCCAAAAAGATGTGCAATTGAGGAACAAATCGAAAGAATCAGGCGCATTTATTTCTTTTCTACGAGATTTTCTCGTAATTTTTTGATTTTTTTTTAAACAAAATGGGCACGACTGGATCGCACAAACTTGCTCTCGTAGCTAATAACTTTAAAGAAGCTTGAAATTGACAATGTACATATGTTAATAGCTTTGTTCAGTGACGTTGTTCCGAACAGTTTGGAACAGTTTAGAACAGAAAAGTACAAGCTTTTGCTGTTCAATGACAATTTTCTGTTCCAAACTGTTTTGATTTGCTGTTCAGTGAGTCTGTTCCGAACAGTTTGAAACAGAATAGAACAGGATTTTCTGTTCTTACTTTTTAGGTAGAACAACTCAGAACAGGTTTGTGACAGCTGTCAGACAGCTACCTGTTCTATTGATGGGGTCACAATAGTAATTGTCGGAAAAGGGATTCCAACCAAGTGGTATTGTTCTCCATCGAAGGAATGAACATCTTCAATGTGTGTCCCAACCTTCGCGTGGCAGGCAACTTGTGGTGCGGAAGCTTAAGTTTCAAAGATTCATCTGACCCGCCGTAGTCTGGGACCACCAAAAGCGATAGTGATTTTGAGGAGTTACGACTAAGACCTGCCCCCCCTAATGCAGGGTGTAAAGTGGACCGTGCCTATTGGATGGTTTGCAGCCAGGGGGTATACCGGCTGTATTCTAACGATACCCTTTTTGAAACCAGGTCGAATCAAAGAGTAACTATGACCTTACCATATCATGCGGAGCTCTGATATGGCGGACCAACCCTTCTCTAGCTACTCGTGGGAACAATATTATGAAACAAAATAAACAAAAAAACAAAAAAAACCATACAAAATTTAACACTCCCAGGGATGTCACCGTGAGTGAGTATGCGGATCACATGGAGAAAAACCTCCGTGGTGAAGATCCGAGAAGCAGTTTTTACCCGAAGAGAAAACCTCGCGGGTACTTACAGAACCGGGCAGTTCAAGGAGGACCGTCGACCATTAGCCAAAGGAGAATACCTCCTGGCCAAATGGAAGATGGAATTCCAAACACATCGGCCACTGACAAAGAGAGATTACCTCCCCTGTCAGTCAAATATGTAGGCAAAGCCGCAGAAGGCAAACCTTTTGGGAATACACCCTCAGGAGAAAGCTCTACACCACCAACAAAAACCAAACCGCAATACTAGGCCACGTCCAGAATTGGGAAAGCCATGTGGCCTGGATGATCCACTAAGGAAAGAACTAAGTGGCGCAGGAACAAGATGTTATCTGAAGTTCCTTGCTGAAGGGATGTCCCCGCAAGAAGCCAGGAAAAAGATGGATGAGAGGAAATCGGTCCCAAACAATGGACCTTCGAAAAGCCTGGTAGAGGGTAAGAGGAAGAGGAACCAAATCACTCCTCCCCAAAGGCAAGATGCCAAAAAACCCAGGACTTCGGATTCAGCGGGAAAACATACCGTGGCCGGAGTAGTAAAGCCCTCATATGCTGGTGCGGCCTCGAGTGTCAGATTGGCGGTTCTACCCAGGGACTACCCTCAGGTAACTCTCAGTACCGACGAACTGTCGACACTGGAAGAATCGATTATCGAGGAAGTATCCCTTGGGTGGAAGCACAAGCTGAAATTCAATGGCCTGCATTTCAGAACGGGGTTACTTTTGGTCGATTGCGCTGGGCAAGAAACAGCGAAGTGTCTGGAAGAAAAGGCATCAAGACTGAGCACTTGGAAGGGCACCGAGTTGATGGCATGTATGGGCGACAAAAACCCTAAGATGCAGATAATCACGGTGTTCCTACCCAGAAGCGCAGGACAAGACGACGCGAAATCCCTGGCACTGATCCAAGCCCAAAACGAGGGACTAAATGTCAAAGCGTGGATAGGGTGCTGAACAGCAAGACAGAAGGCAAAGGACAGCTGTTGGTTATAAATAAGCATCGACGTCCAATCAGCAGAGGCCATAGTAAAAGAGAACCACCAACTTCACTTCAAATTTGTTAAGGTCACAGTCATAGGTCTGAAGAAGTCGGCCGCACCAAACTCATTCTATGGGCCAGAGCCCAACGCGGATAAAAACATAGTAGGCAATACATCTCCTACTCATGCTATGAAAACTTCCCTCCACTCACCACAACCAGTCACCCAACCCAGCCGCACACCCTCCCCCATCTCAGGTGCCAAACTCCCCGCAGGTATATCACCTAGACCCCCACACACTTTAACCGTCCCCTCTGTTAACCAGGTGTCACTGGCAAACGTTACAATTGGTCGAGGAAGCGAAGAGATGGAGGGCATGGACCTCTCTCCAATCGCAATCGGGAACGAAACGCTTCTTACTGAAGAGGAGGAAGAACATCTGCTGGCAGATGAAGGGGCTCTTGCCCCTACCTGTTAAGCAACAAAATGACTGGACGCGGGATCAGCACCAGGCTAGCCCAAGTGAATGTCCACCACGCAAGGGCAGCATCAGCTGCCTTAGCGAGGAAATTCACTGCGTACAACTTAGGCTTAGCACTGATCCAAGAACCCTGGATATTCAGGGGAAAGGTAAGAGGTTTAACAAGTAAAGACTCTAAACTTATATGGGACACGAGACAAAACTCACCGAGAACTTGCATAATGATAAGGAATAATATAAATTTTATATGTCTTTCAGAATTTATGACAAAAGGACTTGGTCCCGATACAGGCTCAGCTTAACATCGAGGGCAGAATGCAAAGTCCACAAAGGCTTGTGGACTACTGCATCCAGCGCAAACTATTATTATTGATTGGTTGTGATGCAAATGCACACTACACAATATAGGGCAGCACCGATATAAACCAATACTTTATACTGGTCTAGAAATATTTAATTTAGGGAACACCCCTACTTTTGTTACTAGAACAAGAAAAGAAGTTTTAGACATAACCTTTGGAACTGCAAACATAGGCTGTCTAATAAGGGATTGGAGAGTATCCAATGAACCATCAATGTCTGACCACAGAATTATAGTGTTTACCTTAGAAGGGCTTCTGACAGAGAACACCTGTGGAAGGAACCCTAAGAAAACAAACTGGGACCTGTATAAAACTGTCCTAAGGTCCAACTTAGAACAAGTGGGCTCAGTAAGTACGACAAATAGTCACCTTGAATTAGAAGCTTCATTTAATGATTTAATTGGTACCATACTGGAGGCATTTGAACTCAGTTGCCCACTTAAGCCAAAAACAAGACAGATAGACGCTCCATGGTGGAACAAACATCTTTCAAAACTAAGATCCAGGGTAAGAAAACTCTTCAATGAGGCAAAAAGAACCATTGAATGGCATAATTACTCCACAGAATTGACTAAGTACAACAGAGTTATGAAAAGCCAGGAGAAATAGTTTCACATCTTTCTGTGAGGGTATTTCTTCTACCCCTGCTGCGGCAAAACTACACAAAGCTCTTGCAAAAGAAAAGACAATTACATCATAAGCACTTCAGTATGATGATGGAAGTTTCACAGAAAACGAAGAGCAGAGGTTATCTCTGCTTCTTAACACACACTTTCCAGGTAGCCTACCTTTATTATGAAACTCGACAGAGAGAATACTTCTCAGACCAAACAGAAAAGACTGGAAGATAGCTACAACTATCTGCTCAAGTAAAAGGATAGATTGGACAATTAGTACCTTTCAACCTTTTAAATCACCAGGTGTAGATGGTATTTTCCCAGCTCTTCTGCAAAAGGGTAAAAAGATCTTATGCCTTATCTTATTAGCATTCTTCGAAGTAGCATTGCTCTTGGGTATATACCAAGTCTATGGAGAAGGGCTAAAGTAATCTTTATTCCAAAAATCGGGAAAAAGGATAGAACCCATCCAAAGTCTTTCAGGCCAATAAGCTTACCATGCTTTTTACTGAAAACTTTAGAGAAAATGAGAAAATAATAGACAACTTCATAAGATTAGAAGTTTTAATAAATAGGCCTCTCAATCTGCGACGTGCTTACAGAGTAGGTAGATCTACAGAAACTGCTCTGTTCGAACTCACGAACACCTTACAAAAATCCCTAGACGCTAAGGAAACGGCATTAGCCGCATTCCTAGATATAGAAGGAGTTTTTGCCAACACCTCTCATGCCTCAGTTAACAAGTCTCTTGAAAGGAAGGGTGTTCCCATCACCATAACCAGATTGATTAAAGAAATGTTAGGTACCAGAACAGCAGAGGCACTAGCAGGAACGAATACACAGGGCATAATCACCACAAGAGGTTGTCCCCAGGGAGGGGTTCTATCACCCTTGCTGTGGAGTCTTGTAGTGGATGAACTGTTAGAAAATCTAACCGCCCAAGGCATACGCGTTATTGGCCTTGCCGATGATATTGTAATCACAACCCTAGGGAAGTTTGAAGAAACTCTATGCGATATAATCCAAAGAGGGTTAGCAATCACAAGGAAATGGTGTATATCAGTAGGACTAAACATCAATCCTTCAAAAACTACGATTGTACCATTTACCAAGAAAAGTCTTCTACCACGCATGAAACCTATCAGGTTAGCTGGTGAAGTAATCCAAACGAAGAGGGGGGTAAAATACCTAGGAATAACACTAGATAGCAAACTCCTCTGGAACAAACATTAAGAAATAACTGTCGGGAAAGCCACAAAGGCCCTCAGGATATGCAAGAGACTTGCAGGGAAATCATGGATGTACACCATGATGGTAAGACCCATCGTTACCTATGGTGCGGTTGCATGGCACAAACGAACCGAACTCTTAACAACTAGGAAAGCCCTTTGAAAAGTCTAAAGGCTCGCATGTTTATGTATAACGGGAACAATGAGTACTTGCCCTACTTGCCCTATAGGGCCTGAGCCCTATAGCGGAATAGGTGAAAATGTGATTAAAAATAAAATAAAAGAAGAAGAGTCCATTAGATCCAAAAATTGGCAAGAACTACCAGGGCTGAGACAGGCTAAACTACTACTTGGGAACTACAACCAAGAGCGGTTTTTAAACTGTATCAGCTTAAGAAGGAACAACCTAAGAATAATAACAGGTCTCCTCACTGGACACTGCAAACTAAAACGACATCTTAGCATTCTCGGCTTAGTAAGCAGTGCCACATGCAGATTCTGCGATATCGATGAGAAAACACCGGACCACATTCTAGGCAAATGTGATGCACTTGTGAACCAAAGACACAAACACCTGGGACGTTACCAGGTGCAAGAGAGTGATTTACCATCTCTGAATGTACTCCAAATACTTAAATTTCTAAGAGAAATAAATTTGGGGGAAGAGTTGTATGATGTCTACCCTCATCCAACTCCAGTATGGGGCACAATAGATCCTTAGGTCGCAGTGCAAAACCCCATACCCATATTCATTCATTCATTCATGTGTGTCCCAAATTCATCACTGCTGACAGTTTAAAACACACTTTAATACTATGGCATAAACTTAGAATAGCCAGTAGTTATTTTCACATGGGCAGTTATGTATATGTTGCATGATCCAGAGTAGGCAAACCGTCAGCGTTATTTATATATGTACACCACAGATGGAAAGACAACAAAAATGTTGTGAATACATAATGGTAAAAACATTAAGTTTGAAACACAGTACTTTGAAGAGAATGTTGATATATTTATTTAATGACCAGCGAAGCGGTTGAGGGTACGCTAGTTATTACTATAAATTACTTTAAATTTGTTATTTAAAAGCTAAAACAGCTAGAGCTAAAAAAAAGTATGCCATCTGATTTGTTTCATAAATATGAATTTAAAAAAAAAAAATATATAAAATCGTTACAGCGGGTTTCTTAAAAAAAAATTTGTGTGTATAATAATTCTCGAACATTTTTAAAAATAAAACTTTGTAAGCCAACTTTAAGTATTTAATAGAATGCAATTTTGCACAAAATTCAAAAGAAAATTCATCAACCCGTTCTCAAGATATTGAATTTTCAAAAAACAAATTTCAATATTTATTTCAAAATTCAAATATTATTTTTTCGAAAATTTGTATATGCCAAATTGTTAAA
The DNA here is from genome assembly GCA_949320155.1 of Melangyna quadrimaculata. NCBI lineage: Eukaryota > Metazoa > Arthropoda > Insecta > Diptera > Syrphidae > Melangyna > Melangyna quadrimaculata. Next base: position 196,133,374 of record OX439484.1, on the reverse strand, counting down.
ATTGTAAAGGACCACGACTTGTATAAAAAATTTGGTTGAAATCGATGCAGCCGCTAAAGAGAAATTTGAAAACAGAAATAACGGTTCTGTGACAGGTACTGTAAATAACCGTTGTTGGTAAATTTTTTTTATTCAAATATTGACCATAATCCTTAATAGTAATTCGTGATTTTGTTATCAAAATATGTATGTAGAGCCGGTTTTGAGATAAATTTCTTTTTTCTTAAGAGTTGTATGGCAGGTACCGTTAATTTTTGAGCTAAACAAATTTCAAATTTCCTCTCTAGGGAATCACCTAATTACCTTAAATCCAAAGTTTGAAGAAAATCGCTTATGTGGTTTAGGCTGCAGGTCGAGGTACAGACAGACTGACACACAGACTAACAGACAGAATTGATGGACCCACTTTTTTTTGCGTGGTCTATCATTGTAATGTTAGGAGAAATAATTATCTCGAGTTCGATTTTTTGCATTAATCCTAGACTTACTTTATAGTACCTACATATATCACATAAGAAACGCAATTTTTTTTTTAATAATTATATTAAAAATGTGGGTAAAATTAAAAAATTTAGTCAATTTGTGCGAATTTTAATACATAGACAAATTTTTAGACAGATTTAAGTAGGAAGGGAGAGTGGATAGACCATACATCAAACGTTATCAAATGGAATACTGATGGATCGATAACGTCTGCAGACTAGGGCTTGTATCTTTAAGCCAACAACCAAACTATCTTTACCAATGGGACAGTCCAGATTCCAGGTGCAGAATAAAACCTAGAAAGCATTTCCATGATGTCAGATAGCACAGCGGCGCTTAAAGCGCTAAGCTCTTATGTCATTAGCTTAAAACTGGTATGGGAATGCTCGGGCGGTTAAATGAACTGGATAAGACACAGATATATTGGGAAATCACCAGATAGAAATTTATCCGCACTAAAAACACTCCTAACACTTATTACCATTTTATTTGTTAAAATAAAAAAAAAATACTTAAGATACGACGTATGTGATAAAAAAAAAATATATATCGTCATCTTTAACTCAAAACATTCTACATATAAAAGTGACAAATTAAAAACTTACATAGAGGAACGGAACAGGTGTCACCCTTAGTTGACATAAAGTGTACCGCTTGATTGCCATAATAAGAAGCACCACTTTTGTCAACTTCAGTGCTAGTCAACAACAGCACGCCTGTACCACGTTTGTTCCATAGCATTTCAACTCGATCTGCCTGTTAGTACAAAATGAAATGCAAAAATTATAAAACGAAAAGCAAATAGAATCAGCTGATGGTGAGTCAGATTGTCATCGGAGTATACATACCTGAAAGAAACTTTTACACGCAATTGTCTGGGCCTGTTGCACTGCTGGATATTTGTACAGTTTGCACATAGATGGGGCACCCTTTGCGCCGGGCGTATAGAAGGCTAGAAATGGTGGACTATTACCCGGCCCAACGGAAAGTAACCCATTCCGGCCGCCGCCCATCTTCTTTGAGGTAGCTGTAAAACCTGCGCCTTCGTCCCCCAGATCATAGAACAACGCCTCCCCACCCACAACTAGGGCGAAGAGCGACTCATTGGATGACCATGAGGGCTCCCAGTCAGTTTGTTTCTTCTGAACTACCGCGTACACTTCTTTGCCAGTCTCCACTTCGTACACGTAGAGATTGGGTGCTCCTTCAGGCTTATCCTTGGTAATGGCAAAGCTTTCCCAGGTCGATAGGTAATTGCCACGTGGCGAGAATTTAAGATAAAATGCTTTGGGTCTTGGCAATGAGCACTTAAGCTGCCAATCGCAAGAGCTAAGAATCTTAACCTCGATGCCATTTGAAAAGGCGAAGTATCTACCGTCTGGGCTGAATGTAGTTGACCGAGAATTTTTCGTCTCCTCTCGTGGAAAATTTACTTTTGGCTCGAAGGGTGCCTTAAAACCCGACGATGCCCAAAGTTCAATTCCAGCGCTAGAGCGAACTGTAATGAAAAATTGAATTTGATTTTATTTAATTACTTTTGTCTTCGTCAGAGAAAATTTTATTAATTTTTTTCTTTCATTTTGCTTGTTCTTCTTCTTCGCTTTTTAACTCGGGACTTTTTCTGACGACGCACTTTGAAATGATTCAAAGAAGTTGTAAATAAGTTTCGTATTTTTATATTATTAAATGAAAGTGCATGAATTTCGGATTTTTTGAAACGTTTTCAAAATAATTTAAAAAACTTTAAAAATATGTAAAATAATTTATTTACTTGCAAGCGCAGAAGAAACACCTTCCACAGCCATTGTGTCAAAATTCTAACCTTAAAACAAAAAAAATAATCCATTGGTGACAAAGTTGACATAAATCCGATAACTCAAATCCGAATTTGTGATGTTTGTTGTATTTCCTGTTACCCCGCAGATGGCGCTGAAAATTTAAAGTATGTCCCACTAGGGATGGGTCATTATTTCGGTAACAGGTATACAGTATAAAGACCGCACACAACTGCAGCGGAGCTACACTTCACGACGCGGCAAAACATTATTTATATGAAATTGTATGAGCTATATCGCACTAAGCGGCAACTGAACTTCATAAAATTTCATACAAATTATTATGAATCGCAGTTCCGCTGCAGTGCAGTTCCGCTCAGTGCGGTCTAACCTTAAGAGGTATTGGAAAGTAGCAATAACATATTGCTACTGGAATTCAAAAATACCTGTTACTGAAATAACATATAAAATTCATAAATTTTTTTTTCAGAATTGGTTATATCAAGAAATAAAACAAATTAGGAAAATTCAAGAAAAACATCTTCTTCGGTACTGAAATTATTGCTAAACTGTGATTCAGCTTAAAAGTGATTTTAGAGGCATTGTGTAAATTCCTAAACCATTGCTCAATTCTGAATTCTGAAAAGTTATTAAATGGTTTAGCTTTTTTGGAATTATCTGTTTATAACTGATTTCAGAAACATTGCGTGAATTAAACTAAAAATTGTTTTTAAAAACTGATATTGCCAAACTGTTATTCTGCGTATAAGTGATTACAGGGTTATTGTGACAATTCAAGAAACTTAACAGTGATTTTGCTTATTGTTATTATTAGTTATTTCAGATTCATCCTGTAAATTCAACAAAAAGTTGTTTTTTGTTTTTTTTTTACAGATTAAGCTTAACTGCGATTCTGCTTATGAGTTATTCTAGAGTTATCGCGTAAATTCACCAAAAATTGTAATACTGATTAAGCTTTAGCAGTGTTTTCGCTTATAAGTGATTTCAGAGTCATCTTTTAAATTCAACAAAAATTTTTCTTTATTACTGATTTAGCTAAACTGCGATTCTTCTTATTAGTTATTGCAGAGTTATCATGTAAATTCGCCAAAAATTTCAATAATGATTTTGCATAAGAGGGATTTCGCTTATTAGTGATTTCAGAGCCATCGTATAAATACAACAAAAAGTTGTTCTTTATTACTGATTTAGCTTGACTGCGACTATGCTTATCACTTATTGCAGAGTTATCGCGTAAATTCACCAAAAATTTCAATACAGATTAAGCTTTAAGGTTAGACCGCACTAGGCGGAACTGCACTGCAGCGGAACTGCGATTCAAAATAATTTGTATGAAATTGTATGAAGTTCAGTTGCCGCTTAGTGCGATATAGCTCATACAATTTCATACAAATAATGTTTTGCCGCGTCGTGAAGTGTAGTTCCTCTGCAGTTGTGTCCGGTCTAACCTTTACAGTGATTTCGCTTATTAGTGATTCCAAAGTCATCGTGTAAATTCAACAAAAAGTTGTTCATTATTATTGATTTAGCTTAACTGCGATTCCGCTTATTATTTATTGCAGAGTTATCGCATAAATTCACTAAACATTTTAATACTGGTTTTGCTTAACAGTGATTTCGCTTATTAGTTATTCCAGAGTCACCGTGTAAATTCAACAAAAAGTTGTTCTTTATTAATGATTTAGCTTAACTGCGACTCTGCGTATTAGTTATTGCAGAGCTATCGCGTAAATTCACCAACAAATTCAATATTGATTTAGCTTAACAGTGAATTCGCTTATTAGTGATTAGTGATACATCCAATTTGCTATCTTAATTGTATTGATGTGACGTCGTCATCATCTTTTACTATTATTTTCCATTTAAAATTCGGACGATAATTAAGATTTGGTAATATTTTCTTTTTCCGTTTTTTTGCCATCTTTTTATGAACAAAATTTAAATTAAATCAAATTGAAATGTTCAGATATGTTCGAAACAAAAACAAATAACAAATGTCAAACTAATTTTGACATTTGCTTTAGTGTTGCAAGAAGATAAGAAAAGTGCGTTCACGATCCACTTAAAAAAAAATAAAATGTCGCACTTTTACTAGGCTTGTTGCACCAGATCGTGAATACCCCTATAATTTTTATGAAATTGTATGAGCTATATCGCACTAAGCGGCAACTGAACTTCATACAATTTCATACAAATTATTTTGAATCGCAGTTCCGCTGCAGTGCAGTTCCGCCTAGTGCGGTCTTACCTTAACAGTCATTTCGCTTATTAGTGATTTCAGAGTCACCGTGTAAATTCAACAAAAAGTTGTTGTTTATTACTGATTTAGCTTAACTGCCTTTCTGCTTATAAGTTATTGCAAAGTTGTCGCGTAAATTCACCAAAAATTTCAATACTGATTTAGCTTAACAGTGATTTCGCTCGATAGTGATTCCGCAGTCATCGTGTAGGTTAGGTTAGGTTAGGTTAAAGTGGCTGTCAGGAAAACGGCTGACACACTTAGACCATAATTAGGTCCGTTGTGATACCACATGATAGGAATGAGGAGATTATCCTCATTACGAAAACCATTCGGAGCTTTTTATGAAGCGAGAGAGACAGTGTATGTCTGTATTAGCTAGATCGCTTGGATCATTGAAAAAGTAGTCCCCAAGAAGGAGTCTGCGCCTCTGTGAAAGAGCAGGACATGTGCAGAGGAGGTGAGGAATTGTTTCCTCCTCCTCTTCGTCCATGCAACTTCTACAGAAGTCATTTGAGAAAACGCCAAGTCTTGTGGCATGTTTTCCTATAAGGCAGTGTCCTGTTATGACACCTATTACGGAGCTAATTTGTGATCTGCTAAGTGATAGCAAACTTTTAGAGCGCCTAGGGTCTAGCGATGGCCAGATTTCTTTTGTGGCCAGACATGTAGTAAGGTTTGTCCATCTAGAGTTTGCTTTCCTTGCAGAGTTTTGTTTTAGCAAAAGTTTACATGTAGCGATCGGTATACCTATGTTCCACCTGTTAGCCAAAACGGGCATTAGAGTTCCATTTCTGGCAAGTTCATCGGCTTTACAATTTCCCGGAATATCTCTATGGCCCGGCACCCAAAGAAGGTGAATATTAAACTGTTCCGCCATCTCTTCAAGAGACGATCGACAGTTTTGGGCCGTAACGGAGTTGGTAGAGACAGAGTTGAGAGATTTAAGTGCTGCTTGACTATCTGAGAAGATGCGTATATCCGATGTTGATATCACGTTTTCTCTCAGCCAAGACAGAGCTTCTTTAATTGCCAGAATTTCCGCTTGGAATACGCTACAGTGGTTAGGAAGCCGGAAGGAGAGACTTAAATTAAGTCTGTCTGAGTACACTCCGCCACCCACACCTTCCTCAGTTTTCGACCCATCAGTATAAAAATGAACTGAATCACCTTTGAGAGGGTCCCCAACGTCCCAAGATTCTCTTGAGGGTATGGTGACCTGGAAACTTTTGTCGAAATTTAGTTTGGATGTGGTGTAGTCGGAATGACAAGGAATAGATTCATATAAGTCTAGAATTTTAGTATGACCGATAGAGTTGTTGGTCCATTGAGAAATCGAAATCATCGTGTAAATTCAACAAAAAGTTATTCTTTATTACTGATTTAGCTTAACTGCGATTCTGCTTATTAGTTATTGCAGAGTTATCGTCTTAATTCACCAAACATTTCAATACTTATTTAGCTTAAAGGTTAGACCGCACACAACTGCAGCGGAACTACACTTCACGACGCGGCAAAACATAGTGATAAATGAGAGTTCCCACGCCAACGGCGAACGTTTCTCCGCCACGCCGAATGTTTCGCGTTGGTTTGTCTTAACACATGTAATTTCAAACCGAATCAGATATGGTGGGAAATAGTAGTTGCCGGCAACTTGTAGTTAGTAGGTGAGAAGGGCAAGAAGTAATACTAAAGACACATGGGGCTTTACATACTATAGTTCAGATACTATGGTATTGACGATACCACGTTGGGTGACACACATCCTTGTATAGTTTCAATTGGCAGATCTACATTTTAGATATTTGTCAACATGTTTGCTGTCAATAATTAATTATATTTACAAAAAATTTTTCTGAAGAACTGAATATTTTTCTTTTTTTGTTATTTATTTTAGTTTTCTTTTTTCAAAGTTCTGACTTTTATATTTATAAATTCTATTTTAAAATTTATAAAACACAAACAAAAATTATTTTTCTTGTCAAAATTGTAGTTTACTACTCGTCAAAAATCTCTGGCAATTTTGTTTCTTTGTGTGAAAGCTACAAGGCAATTAAAGGAAAATGTCAAACAAATCTCCAACAACTGGTTTTCCTGCGTGAAAGGGGGCTGAAAGCAAATTACGGACAGTGTGAGAGGAATGTGATAAAAATCTCTTCAAACGTTGACCGGGGAGACTTTTTTCCATTCCCTTACCTCTTGCCCTTCTCGCCTACAAACTCCCAGTTGCTGGCAACTCAGTTTCTTTCTGTGAAAGTGGACTTACCCAACGACTCCATTGGCAACATTTTTCGTCAACACTGGTTCGTTTAATTTCCCAAAAAGGCGAAACTTAAAAATTTATTGACTCGACGAATAATTGACTTTCACCTACCGGGAAATGCACTTACCAAAGCATCTTCATTGGCGGAAATCAAAGGCCTTAAATATTGCTCTGAGTATATTTAATATGGAGTGCTCGTTCCTATCCCTAATGCATTGTAGTACTTGAGCCTGTGATAGGGGGCGGATTTAAATATAGAGGGTATTTTGACAGCTGCAGCTATGACGGTGTTGTTGTAAAAACCCTCTATATATTGAAAATTGAATTACTGCATAGATTACCGCGCCCCCTATGATGGTTACGTTTTTGGAATGTAAACGAGCACTCCATATTATATATCATGGACCTAGTAGGCCTATTAGGTCCATGAATGAAACAATACAAGATTACGACACTTCGGATTTTTCGCTTTGTTATTGAAATTTTCAACACGCTTCGTGACTCAAGTGGAGACAAAAAAGACTAAACTTTGGTATAAAGCGTTCAATACACGATACAACCCATCGTACCGATTTGAGTTGTACGGATATCGGTAGCGATATCGCACGTGAGCACACACACCATACGATTAACTCGCGATTTCATCAACTGTGAAAAAAGTTGTTGCTATATTCGGGAATGTAAACATTCCAAAAGCAAGACATATCTAGCTGTGAATTTCAATAAATTCCAACCAGAATTCTTTGTCTGGCTATTGAAACCATTTTTCTCATTCATATGTGTTTACCTACTAGCAGCGAACACAGAAGCTTCGGCTTCAACGGTCGTACAAACGTAAACAAACGGTACGATCCCCATCAAAGTAGTCGCACGCTACCTCTTGTTTTCGCTCGATAGCATTCGACCATCCGATTTCGGTACAGCGGATACTTCGGTTTACACACACGATACAATCGTCGCATGCGATTCAACTTTTTTACGATAATCGGTACAATAATTGTATCGTGTATTGAACGCTTAATTTGTATGAGATATAAGGGCGCGAAAACTTTAAGTTACTTGAACTTGTTATTAAAGTGATTTTTGTACCATTATTTTTTTAATGTTGTGGGCTATATTTTGATGATATAAAAACAACAATAAAAATAATAATTCAATAAGAAAATATATCTGATATTTGATTTTTTTCATCGCACTCTCTATTTTTGCTTCATATTTTGACTATTAATATAATTTAAAACAATTGAATAACAATTAAAAAACATTTTTCGGTAATATTTTTGTGTTTTTAAAATGAAAAACTATATCAATCATAAAACAATTCGCGAACAAAAAATCATCTCTTTACAAATTTTCTTGACAGTCACATCTGTTGTTACGTTTTGTCTCCAAAAACATAGGAAGTGGCGTAATCTTGTATTCATTCATTCATGTACTAGGTCCATGTTATATATACTCAAAGAATATTGCCAATGGAGCCGCACATCGAACAACCCTAATCTCAGACAACAACAAAAACAAATTGGCAATGTAAAAATCGGTCAATATCCAAACCATATCAAAACAATTTTAAAAATCCACATTTTTTTCGTAACGTTATTTTTCAAATGCAGTACTTTTCCGTTTCAATAGATGGAACTACAAACACTCAAATTTTGTTTGTTTCCTCCGGCTAATGAGTGATTGATTAATTTTTAAACGAGATTTCGTCATGCAGTTTGCACTTCAATTTTAAACGAAAAACTACTTAAATTGATTGCTTTCAATTCAAGATAGGCCAGTACCTAGTAAGTACTCTATCCTTGATAAAAATAAGAAAATGTATCAAAATCGTGAGGATCTTACGGTTCCCGATTACTTGGACTTCCCAGCCGGCGAACAGGAAATTTTAAATTACTGGAGAGAAAATACAATATTTGAAAAAATCCAACTGGACCGTCGCCACTCGAATTCTGGTTGCTACTCCTTCTACGATGGACCCCCATTTGCCACCGGACTGCCTCACTATGGACACATCCTTGCCGGGACCATCAAAGACATTATTGGTAGGTACGCTACACAAAAAAATTTATTAGTTGAGCGTAGATTTGGATGGGATTGCCATGGTTTACCAGTCGAACATGAAATCGACAAGAAACTGAACATCAAGGGTCCCAAAGATGTTCAAGCGATGGGAATTGCAAACTACAATATGGAATGCAGACAAATAGTCCAACGATACTGCGCCGAATGGAGGTCGACCGTTGAAAAGAGCGGAAGATGGATCGATTTTGATAACGACTATAAGACCATGTATCCATCGTATATGGAGAGCGTCTGGTGGGTCTTCAAAGAGCTTTTTGATAAAGGTTTGGTGTATAAGGGCACTAAGGTTATGCCGTTCTCCACAGCTTGCTGCACTCCTCTTTCTAACTTCGAATCTACACAGAATTACAAAGATGTCACAGATACAAGTGTGACTATCGCCCTCCATGTTGTCGATACCAACGAGAAGCTTCTCATATGGACCACTACTCCATGGACACTGCCATCGAATCTGGCCGTTTGTGTCAATTCAAATTTAATCTATGTCAAAGTTAAGCCGGTGGCGGTTGAGGCTGACATAGTATATATTCTTTCTCTCAATTGTTTACCATTTGTCTTCAAGGATCCCAGTGATTATGTCATTATTGCTGAATTTCCAGGGACTTCATTGAAAGACCTTACCTATGAACCCCTGTTTGATTACTTCTCGGATTATCGCCAGAAATCTGGAGCATTCAGGGTTCTATTGGATGACTATGTTACCGACGACACTGGAACAGGCATTGTCCATCAAGCTCCATTTTTTGGAGAGGATGATCATCGAGTTTGTCTTGTCAACGGCATCATATCCAAGTCGAGTAAGATAGTGTGTCCTATTGACGACTGTGGACGATTTACCGATGATGTTCCTGATTTTATTGGCCTCTACATCAAAGATGCTGAACCATTAATCATTTCCAAGCTAAAAGATAGCGGACAGGTTATTCAAATTGCTCAAATCAAGCATAGCTATCCATTTTGCTGGCGTTCGGACACTCCACTGATCTACAAAGCAGTTCCGTCATGGTTTATTTGTGTGGAAAAGCTAACGGATCAACTTTTAGCCAATAATGCCCAAACACAATGGGTTCCTGACGTCGTCAAGGAAAAACGCTTTGCCAATTGGCTGCGCAATGCACGTGACTGGGCTGTTAGTCGAAATCGCTACTGGGGTACACCGATTCCAATCTGGTCATCTCCATCTGGAGCTGAAATTCGATGCATCGGGAGCATTGAAGAACTCCAACGACTGTCAGGGGTTCAAAACATAAACGACCTTCATCGGGAATTCATTGATGATTTGGAGTTTCCATCAAAGATACCAGGTAATCCACCACTCCGAAGGATTCCAGAGGTTTTCGACTGTTGGTTTGAGTCAGGAGCAATGCCCTATGCCCAGCAACACTATCCATTCGAAAATAAAGACAATTTTGAAAACATATTTCCAGCGGATTTTATTGCAGAAGGCATTGATCAGACTCGTGGATGGTTCTACACTCTGTTGGTCATTTCCACGGCACTTTTTAAGAAGCCACCCTTTAAGAACGTCATCGTTAATGGATTGGTGCTTGCGGCTGATGGATCAAAGATATCAAAACGGAAGAAAAACTATCAAGATCCAGAGACAATAATGGACAAATACGGAGCTGATGCACTACGGCTATATCTTATCAACTCACCTCTGGTGAAGGGAGGAGATCTTTGTTTCAAGGAAGACGGTGTTAAGAATATAGTTAAAAGTGTTCTACTACCATGGTATAATGCTTTTCGATTTTGCGTCCTTAACATTGACAAGGATTCAAAGTTCTCGCCCATAATAAACAAAGATAGTCTAAGCAACATTATGGATCGATGGATTCTTTCGTACACAGAATCATTAGTTGACTTTTTTGAGACAGAAATGCAAGCCTATCGCCTCTATACTGTTTTGCCAAAACTGATTAAGTTCATTGATCAATTGACAAATTGGTATATCAGACTCAATAGGTCTCGTATCAAGAACGAGGAAGGCGATCAGAATCGTCGAGAGTCTTTAAACGTTCTAACACATGTTCTAGCTAAGCTGTCCATTGTCATGGCACCATTTGCACCGTTCTTTTCAGAATATGTTTACCAGAGAATGACATTTTTCTTTAACTTCGACAAAGAGAAGCAAAAATCAGTTCATAGTGTTCTAATTCCTAAGATTAACCATAAATTCATTGAGCCCAAGGAGGAGTTGAGTGTAGCACGTATGCAAACAATCATTGATCTTGGAAGAATTCTAAGAGAACGTAATGTCATTTCACTCAAATATCCAGTAGCTGAATTGATTATAGTCCATCTGAGTGAGGAGTACCTAAACGAACTGCAGAACATAAAAGAAATCATCCTTAAAGAGCTTAATGTTCGCAAGATAAAATTCAGCACTAACCGTCAAGAATTTGGGGCTTCCTTCAGAGCAGATCCAAATTATCAAATACTCGGCCAAAGGTATAAAAAGGAATTTAAGGGTATTATGAGGCAAATCAAGAATTTAACAGATGCCGAAATAGAAAGCGGACTGAAAGAGAAGCGATTCGAAGTGAATGGTCATGATATTTCATTGGAAGAAATTCAAATTTCGTTTGCATTTAAAAAGAACAAAAACGTGAATTTTGCATCAATCAGTCAAAATGATGTTCTTATCCTAATGGACTTTAATAAAAGCGAGGAGGTGTTTGAGGAAGGCACAGCTCGCGAGATTATCAATCGCATACAGAAGTTGAAGAAGAAGGCGAAATTACAGCCGAGTGACAGGGTTGTGGTAGTGTATGAGACTGAAGAACAGAGTCTTCAGAAAATTATTTTGAAGTATTATGATTTTATTTATCAACCAACACAGTCAGAGATGAAAGATTTGAAAGAAATTCAGTTAGCAAAAAATACTGCAGAGAAGATTATTCAAGATGATGTTGATATAAAAGGATTATGCATGCGGCTACATTTATACTATCAAAAATAATGATTTAATTTTATACATATAATAATAATTTTATATGTGTATTTACATTTGTACACAATAAAAATAACTTATTGAATTTTTCATAAATTAATTTTGCTTTGTTTTGTTGTCTTTGACAATCATGTCTGCAGTTAAAGTTGAGTGGTATCAATACAAAATTAGTCCGGGACTCAAATTTCTCAAATATTTAAAACAACCAAATCACCCTAAGAACCGTTTAAAAGTCGAAAACGGAAATGTAGACGCTTAAGACAAAAATGTCAATAAATCAGCATGATGTTCGATGTAAAACAAAATATACCCATGCTTGAAATATTTTTGATTCCCATTGGAAATTATTGTATTTGATTCTTCGAGTTGAAAATTTTTACATATCTTCATGCTTTGAGCCTGATTATACGGTTCGTTTTCTCGTTCGTTTCGTCTTTCGTGTTTTTGACAGGCAAGAACGTTCATGATTACATGGTTCGCGAAAATACGTAGATACGTACTTCCATTCGTTATTTTGACGTTCATGGAATTGGGGGATGTTTTGTAAGAAAATAATCAGTAGTAATAAATAAAAATATTTTTTAATCACTTATTTCGCAAATACAAACGCATATTAGGTGTATCCAATTACGAACAACTATTTTTCAATTCAATCATTTTTGATCAAATCGTTTTTTGCTAACATCGAGGAGAATTGTGGTTGCCAAATCAAAACCGTCAAAGTTCAACCAGAAAAAGTCTTGAAATTTTCATTCCTGCTTTCGTTACTTCCTTCCCTCTACATTTCTACTCCCCTCACCCAAGCTGACAAAAAGACGAAACAACCGAAAAAACGAATCGTGTAATCGGGCCCTTTGAGGTCTCTAGAATCAGAGTCCCACAGTACACAATGTCCGTTCCTTTACTTTAAATTTCTTTGATTTTCTGTGCAATTGTGTGATTGAGTAAATAATTTCCCGTACCTGTGATTTTCTGTCCGAGAAATTTTGTTCGAGCAGAAAATCACAGCACAGCGTAATGTCATTTTGAGAGTAAAAGAATGAAAGCCAAACATCGTGCCGTACTTGTCTGGCACATTAGGTAATACGGAATTTGGTTGAATTTGCGTTCCCGTACTTTTGCACAGTTTTGATAATATTTCAACGTTGCTCTCCAAAATCTGATAGTTTGTGATTTTCTGTGCACAAAGTAAAGGATCGGACTTAAGGTTAGACCGCACTAGGCGGAACTGCACAGCAGCGGAACTGCGATTCACAATAATTTGTATGAGATTTTATGAAGTTCAGTTGCCGCTTAGTGCGATATAGCTCATATAATTTCATACAAACAATGTTTTGCCGCGTCGTGAAGTGTAGTTCCGCTGCAGTTATGTCCGGTCTAACCTTTAATATCTAATGTCGAATTCCTTACAACAATTTTTTTGAACAAATCGAATTTTTTCTAAACAAAATCGATTTTAATGCTGTCAAACAAATCTTGCGTTTTTAGCTAGATTTCACATCAAGTCGCACACACACTATCAAGATTTGACATTTCTCATGCATCAGGATGAAATTAAATGTTCTCATTACAATTTTGTGAGGATGTTAAAAATGAAAACAAATGTTAAAGTGTTTCAAATTATTTAATATTTCAGTGAATGATCAAAAAAAGTAAAGTTAATTGTGCATCTTCAACAAACAAAAATCCCATTTAAATAACATACAATTCGCGAGAAAAATACGTTGCAAATTTATTTATCTTCGTCCCCTAGTGAAATATTCAGAATAGATCTTCGCTGCTGTGTCTGGATGGATTTTGGATTGTAATTTTTTTACTTGATTACGCGCACAATTGTTTTTGTTCTTTTTTAATTTTCAGACGAAATATATTTGGTTTTAAATTATCAAAAAAACGCGAAAAATAAAATACACTTTAATATTTGTTTAGCGCGCACCACTTCTTTGTTTTTGTGCGGCAACAAAATTCCTGTCAAATTGCACTCACACACTCACAAAAAAAAGTCGAATTTTTTTTAAATTCCTTCTACCAAGAAAAATTTTTAAATGAAATCGACTTCAAATGGCTGTAAGGAATTCGACATAAGGTATTATCAGGCACAGCTTGTCAAATTTCAAGATGGCTGCACCTTGCGTAAGTACACAGTAAACAAAAACAAATTATGGCTGCCCCTTGTGTAAATACAAAGTAAACAAAAACAAATTTGTAGTGATTATTTGAAATTCAATTTTTGATGTGTAAACATCTTAGCGCTAGGTATTAAGAAAAAAACAAACTCTCGGTATGGGTAAACTTGAAAGAGGAAAGACAAAATTACGGATACGCCACCATCTTGTTTATTTAGATTTTTAACTAATGGATGCGAATGGTTCGTGCATTGAATAGAGTAAATTGAGATAATGTGGTAAATGTCGGTAATGTGGTTGGGTATAGTAATACACCAACGACACCAACCAAGCCAACGGTTTGTGCATTAAATAGTGTCGGGAAATTATCATCATCATATAATTGTGGAAAATGCAGTTTTTTAAGGCATGGTGCAACTGTTATGATTTTAAGGTCAAAATTGGGTATGCTTTTAAGAGTTGCCACATTCTCTAAAGTACCTTTTTTGAAAGTGGTGGGTGAGGTTAGTAACAAAATTAAATACATATTCACGCTCAGCCCTGAATCACATGAAATAACATATCATGTTCGACGGGCGCCTTTGGCAACCTCATCAGTTTACTATATACTGTAAGCTATAGTATAAACTATATACTACACTGATGTTTACACATCATCCCCTTGAGTCCCGGTACTCACACATTTTTTTTTTTACTATTGATTTTCACAACATGCGCGGAACTGAACACAAATGAAAACGCTAGTGAAAATATCTGCTTTATGTGTATGTATCTTGTCAGAATCCGTCGTTTTTAGCAAGATGTCAGTATGTGTGTGTGTACGTACGTTCGGGGTATAGATACATATGTATATTACAGGTAATATCACTAGCGTTTTCATTTTCGTTCACTTCTGCGCATGTTGTCAAAATCAAAAAAATTGAATTTTAAACAATCATCACAAATTTGTTTTTGTTTATGTCGTTTTCGGTTGGAGGTTCGGAGTTACTCCTTTTTGACTCCGCTTATTCCAAAATAATTCGATTGGCTGTTCCGAGTAATGTTTTCGGAGTATTTTTCTGTTGCGGAATTAATAAAGGAGTAGACCCCACACATATTCATATAAAACCTTTCATCGGATTATTTGGCAAATTAATTTTACTCGACTGAACGTTCAAAATATACATAAATATTAGACAATTTACGCACACACACATAAATATTTCTCAAATTAGTTTCGGAACAATAGAAAATAATTCGATTGGAATCAAAAAGGAGTAGTACTGTTGCAAAATCCAATCGAAAACGACATTACTGTGTACTTACACAAGGGGCAGCCACAATTTGTTTTTGTTTACTGTGTACTTACACAAGGGGGAGCCATCTTGAAATTTGACAAGCTGCACCTGATAATACCTTACATACATATGTGTACTGTGCGTTCGGGGTACTTTGTCCGTCCACCATATCTCGATAACGACTGTAGATATCGACTTCGGATGAATTTTATTTTACAGATAATATTGTCATAACGTGCTGAAAAGGTTTTATAACAAATTCAAATAACCGTTTTTTTACTACAGCAATTTAAAAAGGAGCTGTAAAATGTCATTCGTCTTGAATATCTCGAGAACGGAAAAATATATCGACTTCGGAGTAATTTTATTCTACACATGATTACGTAATAAGGAATTGTTAAAAATTAAAAAAAAAATCAGCGGACACTCTTTTTAACTAAGAAACACAGTTGAAAAATAATTTTCGTCTCAAATATTTCAAAAACAATAAATTGGTCTGTTCCTTTACTTTTGGTTTCTGTGATTTTTAGTCCGGAGTCCTTTCAAGTTCATATAAAAAAATGAAATTGACAGAACTTGGGACTTAAAATTACAGAAAATCACAGAAACCAAAAGTAAAGGAACAGACATACAGCTAGGTTCCTGAAATCACTTTCTGTCGAAATGAAATTGAAATCGATGTGAAATCAAATTTGGTGTTCAACATTTCACTTTTATCGATATAAATTTCGTTTTTTTCGAAGTTAAAACTGATCGAAATGTCGTGTTCCATATTTCGATTTTAGCGATTTTCACGTGATTTCAATACGACCAGATAATCTCAAGTGAAACTGGGAAGGCAAGCTGTTGCGTTCTAAAATATAAATTATTTTTCATATTTTATAAATATTATTCAAGTAAAATAACTTAATTCAACATGGGAAGCATAAAATTGATGCACAGCACGCTATATTTCAGGATTTTGTTTTAATCAAAAACAATCGAGGTCTGAGTTTTTGTGTGTTTATTTCACAAAAAATTTCTGTTAAAAAAATAGGGTAGGATCTTGTGTGGTTGCGACATTTTAATGTGTGTGCCGTCGACATATCCTTTGACGCCAGGAACACTAAATTTATACATGAAATGTCGTTTCGTTCGGCATCTGACTGAGAGTTTAATCTTCTAATTCTAACACTACATCAGCATCTTTTCTAGCCAATTAATGAAAGTTCTCTTCTGCAAAAAAAATTCAAAACAGCAGCCAGCTGCAATGTGCAGGGAATGAAAGATTTTATTAGATACGGCGCAACAGCTTCTAACAACCTTTTAAAGGCATCTTTACTTAAGCGGAAATATGATACAAACCTGAATTAAATAATAAATTTTAATAAAAAACTTTTGTTGAAAATTTCCATTAGGTACTCACGCTGCATCAGCAATTCATAAGGATTAGAAACGTCTCTCGTGTATGTCTTTTATTTTTCTCTATTGCAAGTTCCAACCGCAGCAATGAAAACATCAATATTTTCTTTTTTATTTTTTTTAAAAGAAAAGAAATGAAAATTGAAGAACGAATATCAATCAGCATGACAGATGAAAGTTGTTTTTGATTTCACTTAAAGTGATTTCAAAATTATGAAATCGACCGAAAATTGGAACACGGAAAATAAATTCACTCGATTTTCATTTCACGTGATTTCTGGAACCTAGTTGATAGTGATTCCGAACCCTGTCTATTTTTTTCTACCATATAATAACTGGTATTTTTTTTTCAAAAAAATATTAGTAGACTTGTTTTAAGAGCAAAAAAACTACAAACTGTTTTCCAACTCAAACATCTTGATATAAAACAACGATATCGACTTCAAGTTTTTAGCAAAATTATGTTATCAATACCATCGTCATATCTTTATGTATGTATGTTGTGTAATTTTGACATTTTTAAAACCACCCACCCACGACTTTTCAAAAATGTATTTGGCGTGTTCAGGAAAACGAGATACCGAAGATTTTGCTCCATCAAAAGCTGAGCAAGCGAATCCAAAGATTTTTTTCCTCAGTATTTTGACAGCAAACTGAGATTTTTTGCTGAGGAATACTGATCGGGCAACTGAGATTGATGAGGCCCTCTGAAATCTCTCTTTCCTGAGCTCGCATATTAATTCGATGAATTCGTTCCAAAATCAAAATTTGGCATATGACATGTAATTTTTTTTAATTTTATATGCTATTCTCAACAAAAAAATCAAGGCAAATATACATATATATGGTTTTCAAGGGCACCAATTGGAAGTTATTAGTGTGGGTCGCAACCAGCTTCATTTTGATTTTTTGTTTTGCATAGCAAATTTTTGGAAAAAAAATTTTAAAGATGAGTTTTAGTATTTTTTGATTTCTATCTTTTTAAGGGATAGTTTTTAAAATCTAAAGTTTTAAGAGATTCACAACGTTTCTTTGAGCGCAGAAATTTCTGTATTAACTGATTTTAAGGAACAGCTTGATTGAGTAAATAAATTAAGTTGGATTTTCAAAAAATATAATTAAACTTAATATAAATATATGTCTTGTTTAGCGAGTTTCAAAATCATAAAAACCGTTATAAGTCAAAAAGGGAGCGAAAACGAGGAAACTACGACTTAAGTTTTTCGACTTAAAATGAGCTTTTCAGAAAGTGACCACCGATACCGATTATCTATGTATTATAAAATTGTATGCAATATTATGAGTAATGACGATTAAAACAAGCGTTTTGTTGTTAAGAGAAAATAAAATCAATACTCTTTAAAGTAAAAAGGAATAATAATTTTTTATATTAAGATAATAATTTTATTTGATGTAACTTTGTCCTCTAATCTCTTAAGATTCTTCGCTTGCTTTGACACAAATATGAAGACAAAAATTCCTTTACAAAATAAATTATAAACATCGCGTTACACTATTCCACACAGATGTGACGAATTTCATTCAAATAATATTAAGAAAAAAAAAAAGAATACTTAGTACTGCTGGGGATGTTGTGAGAATTGTTGGCCCATCATTCCCTGCTGATTGGGCATCTGTCGCTGAAGTTGAGCAACTAAATTCGGAGTTTGCTGTTGGCCCATACTCTGAGCCTGCGGTTGTCCCATACCAGGACCAGCATTTTGCTGACTCATACCTAAAATTTGAATAATATTAATTAAGTAAAAAACTCAAATAGGAGCATCTTACGACACTTACCTTGCATCATCATTTGATGGTGGATTCTTTGTTGTTGCTGCTGGAATTGTTGTGCTGACACATTTGCAGGCTTTCCTCCGGTTGGCTGTTGTCTCGAATACGGCGGAGCTGGTCCTTGTGCCATCATACTGTTCATTGTAACATTTGGTGCCTGATTCATATATTGGCCCCTATTGGCAGGCATAGCACGCTGTTGGGCCAAGTATTCAGTGGCATTGCTCCTCTGACTGCCGCCCATTTGATTGAAGCTACCCATCATGCTCTGCTGGTTGCCTTGTTGGCTCATACCCTGATTGTTGTAGCTATTAAAGTTTTGGAATTGCGGTCCTTGATTGACGATGCCCACATTTTGCTGCTGCATCATTCCCGCACTCTGACTCATTCCAGTATTAACCATTCCAGCATTTTGTTGATTTATCATATTGCCAGTATTATTGGCTCCGATCATATTACCGCCTTGAGCCATAGCCATGGCTTGCTGGTTTTGAGGATTTTGACTTATGCCTGTTGGCTGAATTTGACCTTGCTGTGTCATAATTGCATTCGGATTAATACCCTGACCCATATTTGGCTGACCCATTTGCCCCATTCCTTGATTCATAGATGCGCCCATTTGATTAGTGGCTGCCATCTGATTAGGGGCAATTCCCCGCAATGTGCTGCGTATGAACTGTTGCTGTTGTTGTTGTTGTTGTTGCTGCTGCACCTGTTGTTGTTGGGGTTGCTGCTGCATAACCGCCTGAGGTTGGCGTTGCTGTTGCTGTTGTTGCTGCTGCTGTTGTTGCAAACTGAAACTAGATCCACTATTCTGGTTGGCGCCCATAAATGGCTGACGCTGACGTAGCATTTTTTCCAAAGCAGCCTTGGAATTATTCATTTGAGGTCTCTCGAAACGGTTCACTGTGAGTTTGTAAAATTTAGTTTGTATTTAACTTACAGATTTAATTGTAGGTGTGTATGTATATTAATTTTTCTTACTTTGCATTCCTTGTTGATTATAAAACTGTTGTTGCTGTTGTTGTTGTTGTTGTTGCTGCTGCATTGGGTGATATCCAGAACTAGGCCATTGTTGTTGTTGGCCTTGAGCCATCCCCGGTGCACCAGCTACGAAGCCCATTTGGGAATTTTGTTGAGGATTTCCAGGCCCAAGTTGTTGATGCATATTACCAGGCACAGCCATTTGTTGCTGTTGCATAATTTGGTTCGGATTTCCAGGTATCATTTGATTTGGAGCAAACTAAATTTTTAAAAATATTATTATAGCGTTTGTCAATTACTGATTGGTAGTTGATAAATATTGAAATTTTGCATTTTATTCAAAATTTAATCAACAATTCATCGATTTTTGCCAATTTTCTTGTAAATAACGACGGCCTGCATCATTCTCAATGACAAAAACATTAAGCGGTTGGCTTGTTTAATATCGAATTTCAGTATTTATCAACTATCAATACATGACAATAGGGGTGTTAGATTTTATTTAAAAAAAAAAATTTTAATGACACGATGGGTATTTTTTAATTCTGAACAAACATTTTTAAACAAAAAACAAAAGAAGCAATTGTTGCTTGCTGTTTAGTTTTTTTTCTTGATGTAGATTGTGTAGGTTCTCTCCAAGGCGAAACAAAACAACAAAGTTGATTGTATGAATTATTTTATGAATAAGTTAACACCGACAAGATAGCACTACTGTCTAGAAATGAATGCCTTGCAATGCAGGTTGCATTTAAAAGATCTTGGGTCTTGCAGTTATAAGACAGCCAAATATCACTCACCTGCATATTCATCTGCATTGGATTCATTTGATTAGGGTTGATTTGTTGTTGTTGTTGTTGCTGCTGTTGTTGTTGCTGCTGCTGTTGTTGCTGTTGGGGCTGTACTAATTGTGCTGGATTCTGGGTATTTACTGGAGGTGTTTTAGCATTTTTAGGTTTCCTTGGCTTACGATTGCCTTTGCCTCTACCTCTACCAGTTACTGGAGCACTTGGTGACTGATCAACAGATGATGGAGTATCTGCTTTCATTTCGTCCTTCTATAAAAATAAAATAAAATTTAGCAATTACGCACAAAATTTAAATCAATTACCACAATTTTTTCTGGAATAGGTTCAATATCCTCTGGCGGCAGTGGCAATGGCTCATAGTAATAACTACTTGGTTTAACTAAACTGTGTGTGTGGTATTTCAGATGACGGTGAGCTTCTTCATAAGCTAATGGTTTCCTTTCCAGCTTAACTGCTCCAAACCATGCCCAGGATAAAGGCGCTGGATTTTTGTGACCTTCAAGTATATCCCACACGCTGATTCGTTGTTTGTCAGATATACGAAGCTGAGGAATCAAACTGATTAATAAAAATAAGCTAAATTGTGTATTGTTGATGAATGTTACAAGTTTCTTATCCTTAGCGTCAACTCCTGCTGGTTCACATGCAATAACTTCTGTTGTTTGTTTATAAAGTGGTAATAACTGACGGATGAACCTTATGGAAGCATTGTTCTTCTCCCCTATTTCTTTCTTTAATTTTTTCATAAGATTCAAGTAAAGTTTTTTGTTCTCGTCTCTTTCGGACTGACTGTCTGAAGCTAAAGTAGAATGCACCAATGTTGCTAACATATCCACAACTGTGGTAAATAATTCACTAAAAATAAAATACAAAAGTTCTAAAAGCCATTTCTACTTAAAAAAAAAAAGTACTGACCTGTTGTTTGTCAAATCAATAACTCCTTGGCAAACAAGTTGAGCCAGAAGAATAGCCCAATCAGTGGTTGATGTTCCATTCTTTTGTATAGCTTCGAACATTCCACCTACCAATGAAAATCGCAATTGCAATGCATCTAAGATTTCTTCTTTCCCTTGTGGATCATCAATTCCTCCAATTTCTTCAAACTACAAAACACAAACAATAAACAACAACACATATTTGAGTGATGATCGTTGTTCCCAACTCACCTCTGATATAGATTGCAAAAATGTTGACAATTGTGAATGAAGAGAAACCAACAGGCCTTCCTTCTGTTCATCTTGTCCTTTGAGACATGTCAAAACTAATCCCAGAAATGGTTGATTATTCATAGGAAGCTTTTTCTTGTTCACTCCCGTGCGCTCTCGTTCCTCGCAGTCTTTAATTTTAGAAAAATAGTTCATGCTTTCTAGAACTAGTCCGGCGACTCGGAGAATTCGACCCTGAACCGCACTTGTAAGTTTGGAAACAAGTGGAGCCACCAGCCATGTTGATGGCTTAGTCTTTTGATTCTTTGCTGCGTTTTCATCAATTTGAAATACATCAATAGCAGCCCTTGCTACCGTGTCTAACCAGTTCGTTAATTCTGTGGTATTTGACGATGTCTGGCGAAACATTAACTGCAAATCAAGCCAAGATATCCGCAAAGTCCACTGCTCCAGATTTTCCAGGATCCGAACAATAATCGCTTTCTGATCCATTTCAGTGATCAAATTGTACTCGTTCTCTGCATAGCAGATCATATGCAGCAACCGCTGGACTTGCTTTGATGTCAGCATATCATCTATAATCATATCACAGAGCGTCTCTGAATTCTCAAGACATCTCTCTAGGACGTACTCTTGTGAACATATCTGCTTGAGAACATGTTGGGCAAAATCGGAGAGGGAAATCTGATCGCTTGTGGACGAACCATGCATAGCATCTTCTGCTTCTCCCAACACACTAAAATCACATGTTCCCAAAATCGTACTTAAATTAACCGGATGATCCGAGTTTTTTGGAGTACTTCCTGGGTGAACAGGCGTGTTCAACCCACTGCGTTTGCCACTGTTAAATACAGTGGATGATGGAATCTTTTGAGCTGTGGTATCGACCACTAAAAGGATCGCCTTTAAAACAGCCAACACAGCTTCAATGGGAATGTTCTTATGTGCACCAACCAACAAGTGACGATCACAACTCAATTTAATATTACAAGCTAGTCCCGCAACGTTGATAGGATTCGGAGATGTGCTGACCGAATACAATCCCGGCTGAGGAATCTCAATTGTTTTGAAGAGCTTCAATACCAAGTGACATGTCAACCTTGCACCAGCTTCGGCGTCGGATGTAATGTCGCCACCGCCATTGCAAGCATTAGCTAGAGCAGGTAGAGCTATCTTCATGACAAAATCTGCCAACGAGAAGCAGTGGCGAGCAATAAGAATGCATGTAAAAACAGCCAAGGAATTGTGAATGTTAACGTTTTGAATGTCAATTTGGCTGAAGAGGTCTTGGTAGCGTGGATCGCCGTTTGAATTACACAAAGCTCCGAGAGCAGCAACCCATTCTTGAGACAAAGCATTACAACAGGCAGTCAATTCAGCACAAGAAATAGCAATATCGTTCAATCGATCGTTGTCTGTCTCTCTGCAAATGGCAATGATTGCATTGCATACAAAACTATACATATTCAATGGAGATTCGTTCAACTGACGCGCCCACATGGGATCTATTTTGCCACCTCTCTTCGGTGCAGTGAATAGATCGTTTAAAAACTGTGCATTATAGGATGGTGGGGTGATAGGGGTTTGCACTGGAGAATTAAAAATCAACTTGAACTTGGCATACGCACTATGGAAGTGTTCGGCAGCCTGAGCCTTCCCCTTTAGCATGGCGCACGAGGAGTAGAGGTCGGCAAGATAAGCCAGAATGCATCTTTCAGCCGAACTGCATTCGCTTGGGGTATTGACGTGCTTGATAATCTTGCATAATCCTTCGAACACAGAAAAAGTCTGGTCGGGCGAAAGCAACAGACAGCTGTGGTATCTTCGAAGGATTCCAACAATATACAGACCCAAGGAAGTGGTATAACTCTTTACCAAATTAGATTTCTTAGCGATTAGCTGATTCTCGACTTCAGGTAATTCTTTTAAAATTTGGTTACACAAATCTAGCAGACTGAAGACATTTAGTGCCATTTCCATTAAATCGAACAAGAACGCTACATGCTCCTGCACGGGTAGATAGTTATTACTTCCCGATGCGAAGCTATTTAATTGTTCTAATACTGTTGCAGCGCACTGATAAGTAACCACATGCTGGTCAAAATATGCCATATTTTGGCACTTGCTAGTGGTTGCTTCAAAATTGAACTCACTTCGTGAATGCTTCTTTACTTTTCCTCCCTCAGCTACATCAATACTAAACTTTTTGGAAAAGAGTTTGCAAATTTCTTTTGACATTTTCTTAACAGCATGTTTCTTTTCATCGCGCTCCTTACCAACTCCGAAAAGGAGTATGTATCGCTGGTTGGATTCGCTACTATATGATGCATAATGATCGTCTTGATGAATAGGAAAGTGCTTGGTGTAGATAAAATGCCTTGAAATAGGTGGATCATTCGAGCCGATCCCATGTGCAACATGATCCGGATCTTTTGGACTATCCGGCGCCTCCATGGCACTCTGTTGATCTTTTTCTTTTATTGTCTGCAGAAGTTTATCCAAATCATCATCCACATTCGAGTCGTCGTATTCTTCGTATACATCTTCGAAACCTTGGTTGGGTGATGATGGTTTATTTGAAACGGGACCTGTTCCGGTTATTGAATTTGTTGTTTTTGAGATAACACTCTCCATCAGAAGATCACCCCGAGATATAAGTGTACACAGATAAGCATTGTATGAGAAGACATCATGCCGAAATAGCTCACTAAACAGATGAACAAGATTGGTGAATTGTGTGCGATTTTGTTGAGAACCATTTTCACCCAATACAGGAGCATCATGATCGAGAAAATTCATGAGAACCGATTGAAATACTGGCAGGCCACCAATTAAACCGACACCTGATGCTATTGAGTCTTTGTCATCGTTGTTGTTATTGCCATTGGCATAATCATTTTCGGGTGGTGTAGTTACTTCCATTTGACGTTTGTCCAAAAGAATTGCAACAACCATTGCACGATGTTCACCCCATCTAAAAATTAAAACAGTAACTAATTAAAATAGTTTTAATCTTTTGTTTGTGTTGATTTAACAACTGCTGACTGTGAAACATACTAAAGTTGAGACGAATAAACTTACCTTTGAGAAGAAACCGCCCACTCGCACAGGATCTTCACTGTGTCGGCACCATGCTTTGGATCATATTCCACTTTGATTTCTTTCATTTCTCCATTCGCTCCCATTTCTTGCTTAATCATACTAAAAGGTGTGAATATTTTAGCATACAACGATTCAATAGAATTACTCGGATCCATCTTATCAAAACAATGAGAGTCCAAATGATCCAAAATGGTCAAAACTTTTGAATATGAATTCTTATTTGCATTTTGCCACTTTTCAGCACACCATCGATTCTCTGCATGTTTTGAGCGCAAAATAATTTCGTTCTCTGCACTTCTCAGTTGTTTTCGTATTTCGTTGTTGGTAAATTCGCACTTATTAGGCATTGGTAGCATAGACGGTGCAATAGGTAAATTATCCAAAGGACTTCCATGCAGTGCTGATGGAGTTCTATTCTCTCCAATACCACACCAAACCATTGCAGTCGGGCATTCGATTGTTATAACTTGTAAAATGGAACTTAGAAAGAGAACTATGTCTCGATGATGGGCGCATGACATGTAGTCACTGATTGCACTTTCGAATGGATCGACGATGGGATTCTTGGTCTTATCCGCTTCGAAGTTTTCACCAACTGCCAGTTTAATTGGAATCTTTTCGATTGCAGCAATCGCAGCTTGACTATCTACTACGGAATGCAGCAAACTTGTTAGTTTTTTTGCAACGATGTATGCTAGTTTTCGGCACAAGCGCTCAGCTTGCACAAAATCTTGCATATACTGAAGGGCAAAAGTTAAAATTAGTTTTTTCAGGCCATTGTCGGAGTTCTGCGAGCGCATTTTATCCAACAAATCAAGAATCCAATTGAGGAATTCTTGACGATCCAACAGCGATTCTTCGTGCATATATTTACTAAGCTGAGTACAGTAGTTCCAGTACTTGACGGCGTTTTTTCCATCGTCTTGAGGTGTGGTTAAGTTGGATATACCAGAAGAACTGTTGTTGGCTGGACTCAACATCGGTACTGGGCTTGTCA